>CABPRJ010001458.1:426282-730813 GCA_902439185.1 Cinara cedri | reverse complement strand
TAACGGTTCCTAAATTCTAATACGAGATTCTAAAAAGTAATCATTTCAGATTGTTAGCAACTGTACTTGTATATTAGTTTACACCCAGAAAAACAGAGTGAACGTTTCATCCAATACGTCCGTTTGCCCGGTTTTCACTCTCGTGTAGGTAAACTGGGAACCATTGACATTTTTTTCCGGAATAATACGTTCCGGATTATCGCGGTCCGAGAAATCGCGGTCCGGACTCTATCGTTCCGGGAAATTGTACACTCGGAATTTCGTCGGCCCCTCCCGTAATAGAATATATTCCCCAGTTATTTCCTACGGTTCGGGGTTAATACACACAGTGTAGGCATTATTCGATTTTCTCGCGAAACAAAAAGTCCGACGAGTTACGGGCATTTTATCTTTGCTCGAAAGTTTTATACGCGCATCACTCTCGGCGCAATACAATTACATATTATAATAAAGGCAGGTACCTACTACCGTTCCGAAACAATAATAATAAATAATATTCTCTCCCGTGTGATTTTCAGCCGGTTTATTTGTCACGTTTGTCATGATTTAATAATACGTATACCCTGTACATACACACATATATATATATATATATACACACACACATGTATACTAGTTTAGTCTATAATAAATTACAGGTGGGAGGGAAGTGGTGGCGGTGAACGGAGGTCACTGGAAGACGGTGGACGGACGAGAGTCTGATGCATATACACGCGGGGTATCGTTGTCGTTGCAATATACCGAGCGCACGTAGGTAGCTGATATTATTTATTATTCATTTTCAATTGAATAAATTACGAAATAATGCCGTATACTACACAATAATATACCGCCACTCGCGTATAATATACAGTATGATATTATAATGTAACCCCGTAGGTATGAGTACGGGCTACTGCAGCTATTATGCATAAATTATTTTCACGTGACGTTTCTCGCGTTTCCACGTGTTGAAATTTAAAATTCTTACGCCGACGGACGGACACCCACGCCGCCGGGTCGCGCGGTCCTAACGTGCTGTTTAATAATAAACAATTCGGCCGCGGCGACGGCTTATAGAGCGGCTGCAGTAAGTTTCGACCGGCGCGCCGCGATGCGAACTCGGAAATCGCGAAAAAAATTAATTCCGAGTCGTTTTAGATTGATTTAATCGCGTAAGTACGCCGCCGCGATAAGACGCTGGGCGTACGTTTCTTCGATCGCGAGCTTGCGATTCGAGAGACACAGTGAAGTATACCCACAGTTATAACACTAGTGTAGTTCGTTGTGTTTCTACACAATAACGGCGAAAGGATATCAATTCGATGTTCCCGGGGACGAGACCTCGCAGCGGACTGAAATCGTATGTTTTTTTCCCCCGGCCGATTCGTTTTAACATCTCGCCAAATCGAATACAAACGACCCGTGTTTTCGTATATAGAGATATATTAACGCCGCCTGTAGGTGACGTTTTACGGGATTCGGTGAAAAATCGATATTACGGAAAGATCGAATTAATCGATAAACTCGATGTTCCACGGTCTACTGCTGCGTAAAAATTGAACGGTAGCATTGTGTCTTTAATAGACGTTTACGTTCGCACAGTCGGAAATAAAAGAAGACGAACAAAAATCACCCTAAAACTTTACACATTTTAAAGTCTTCTTTTGCGCGGAAACCTCAGCGTGCGAGTCCGACTCGCATTTGACCAGTTGTTGTTTTTAGATTCCGAGGGTAGCTAGGGTTTACTATATGATGTGTGTTTTTTTCTGACTGCAAAACCTTTTACGTCGGGTTTTGGCTATTTTTCCATTTGTTTGAAGGCCGTCGCGCAGGCGAAAAACATTTTCGGTTTGTTTTGTTTAGGACATTGAAATCCGAGTTCATTCTCGTTGGATATTCAATTCAATGATTATGCGACCAGTCAAACACTGTGTACGGGTAAAGGTAAATACGCACACAATGTACACCACACCACATACGTCATAATATAATATTATAATTCGAGCTTATAACCGAAATTACGATGCGCGCGAGCAGATATGATATAAATGTTATTGTACATGCAATATGCATACAATAATTAGCCATTCACGGCACATGGTATTAAAAGAGTGCACACCGCACTCGATACTCTACATTATAATATACTGGCGGCTAAACACTGAACTACACGGGAATACGCGTTTAAAATGCCTGTTGAATTGGCCGATTAACTGAATAAAATCCTGGGGATTTCGTTAGAAACGCGTCCTTCCTCTACCCCTATACACAATCGTACAACCCTTTTCATAGAGCCATTCCCGAAGCTTTTACACCCTAATTGGGGATTTGTACCGTTCGTACACACACGATTTACACTATTGTTATTATTATCATTATTTGTATTATTATTATTATTATAATTTCAGTTATTATTGTTGATTTATTTTTTTCCGCCGCAAAGAATGGATTTAAATACAATTTTTCTGGTAATCAACCCTTTACCGCTTTCGTATATCAATAAAAATTAATTCAATTTCCGCCGTTTTTCTGACGGATTTTAAATGAATTCGATTTTTTTTTCTAACAATATTTTAAGTTTGTATCCTTTCTCTTTATCCCTTTAATGAATATGGGCTTTTTATTTTCATACAACAACTTCCTTCCTCTTTTTATTAAACAAATAGAAAATAGAAAATGTCTATGCAAATATTTTAATATGTATTTTTACCGTTGGGCGTTTATGAGTTACAACACATTATATTATATCAGTTTACAACCCAAGGAGTTGATTAGGGTAATAAACGTGATCATTCATTTTTAGATGATAATCTTAAATTAAAACCGTTTCAGATTTATCCATAAAAATTAACCCCCTTCCCCCTGGTAAATTATCACTATATATTATGTACCCTTTGTAAACTTCCAGGGAGTAAAATTTCGCTACCTAGTGATTATTGACCACCTAAGTCTTAACATTTCCCACACCTTCTTTTCGGTTAATACGTCTGGAATCGATATTTTACTTGGATACCGGTGTGTAGAAATATAAAAGTATATAACAAAAAATTGCGTAATCGTAAATAAGTGCTAATCTAATCGTTTTTCGCTTAATTAACGGTTTTTGATAATCGTTAGAAACTTTTACGTACTAATACGTTTTGATTATACTTTATACGATTTCATTCTTTCAATTTTCATACTTTTTAAGGGGTTTCTAAAAAAAAAGAAAGGAAAACAAAATATGATGATACATCAGTTTTGAACAGCACATGCAGCTAAATAACGTAGAGATTAAGTAAGATTCGAGATGTTCATCAAACACCTCGAAAACCGATTTTCAAATATCAATTTCTGTACGGATGCTCACAATTACATATTTTATTCAGGAATTTCTTGGTTATCTAATGTTGTACAGAATAATTAACTATTTTAATCAGTTAAAAAAATTATTGGTTGTAATGATTAGGGACCTAAAAATGATAAAAATATTAATATTTACATATTTAAACGAGAATAAAAATTCGTGCTTTATATCTCGGAAATATTAACCGAAAGAAAATGGCGAATAGAGCAGAAAATATATAACATGCAATTGGATATAATATAATATGACGTTATTGCTCTTTGAATACATCCGTGTCATTTTGGGTACGAGATACCTAATTTTAAAATCTGCTTGATGTGTCATATTACGGTTTCTGTACAAAATTTCAGTACGGAATGAAATATTTAAAGGAACTTTTGTACAGTATTTGACTAAATATTCCATGTAAAGCTACGTTAACGATTTCATTATTTAACATTTTGATTTTCTACCAGAAATTTCGCACCGAAATTTAAGAGTAAGTTATTTTGTTAAGTTTGTGAGCAAGTAGGTATTTTATTGATTTTCAGTGTAGTTTTCTCAATAATTGGTGTAAACTGCTACAATAAAGTTTTTTTTCGATAACCGTTTTAATTTTTAAAATCAATGAATATCGTAAAAATTACATTGTGCATTATTTTTCAGCCTACAATTAGGCTGTCGAAAAATGTGCATTTTCTCTAATAGAATGACGTTTTCTGGCGACACCACCATTTTACATCTCGCCATAATTTAGTATAATGGTATGATTTGTTTTGGTTAGTGAAAACGACTCGTAAAATGACATCAATTCGATATTAATATTTCTATATTCACATATATTATTATTATTATTATTTATTCTGAAGTTTTCATTAGGTATATACATATACGTATATATAGCTGTATGCATATTAACGTTTCCACTGTAAAGTTTATATCGTAATTTTATTATGTTAAATTAAATATGCATCGAAGTCTTTAGTGAAGTTTAAAGTAAACACGATTCTATAATATTCTTACGGATTAAAATGTTGCAGAGAAAATCTCATAACCAAAAGGTACGTACTTACCGTCGGTTTTTTAAATATATATATATATACCACTTAAACCCGAAACATTTATATTGCACGTTATCGTGAATAATTATTTATTTTTTTATTTCAAAAAGAAATGTGTGCCAATCTATTTTACTCTATCCGATAATACGTAATAATATTATTGCGGAATCATTTCCGATAAAATATCCAAATTGTTTCACTGTCGAGTTTTATACTGTGTTTAGTACCTACATATTATAGTGGGTATACATTGTATTAGGTATCCGTAATGAAATTCGATAGTTTTAAATTATTTACAAATAGTTAAATATTTTAAATTAAAATGTATATTTAAAGAAATGTACGAATAATGTTTAAATAAAAATCTACTACCTGCGTTGTACTTAGAATTTAATTAAAATTGGATATTTATAATTCAGAATTTTAATACTTAAATATAATACACTATATAATTTACATTTAAAATAATGGAAAATATACTAAACAATGCGTTTTAAATATCGTAAAATGTATTTTTAATGTACATAAAAAAAAAAAAAAAAAACTATCAACTCACAAGCCTGCAAATAAAATACTTTAAATTAATATACACGGAAATAATCTATACGATAAGGACATCGAAAAATCGTTTGTTTTATCGTAATTTACATAAAAGAAAAAAGTTTGTTTGATCGCCACGTATTTCCTTGTTTTTCACGTTCGAAATGTTTTTTTTTTTATTTTCATTTTAAAAAGATAACGAAAAAGTATATTTTAAAATTAATATCAGCGCTTCGTATTATTAAATGACGACGGAAATCTATAATATTGTACAAGTTGACAATAAATAAGGGAAAAATGTTCAGAAAATGCTAATATACTAAAAAGACTTAAAATCCGTGAACGTTCAAATAGAGGCATAATTAACATTTCATAATTGAATACTTTAATGTACAATAGTTATAGATTTGAACTAGTAAGAACAACAAAAAAATGTACTCAGTGTAAATTAACCAAGTTTTAACGAACACTTTAAACGTCCATGCAATATTTGTTATCACAAAAATTGACATTATAGTAAAGGTTGTTGTAATATTTTTTTTATGTTTTGTGAACTTTTTGGTGCCAGCTTCACGTGCCTATCTAACATTTTGTTAAGTACTACCCTAACCTCAAATGTAAGTTCATAATTACATAAACGCGTAACTGTAATTTTTTTTTTAAATATTCACCCATTTTTCACATCACAACAAAAATCTTCGGGAAAAGGGTTTAGATTATTAAGTTTCGATGCGTTTTCGTTCGGAGTATATTTAGACAATAGGATTTCAGTAAATTATACAAGAACATTATTTTGGTTAAAACGATCTTCTATATATGCCCTATAATATAGTCAGTGCCGTAACTAGAGGTTAGCGAAATGGGCGGTTGCCAAGGGCGCGGTGAAGTAAGGGGCTGTATTTGAGTTAAATTATTATAACTCATTAACTATAATGGCCCAATAATTTAAAAATATAACAGTATTTCGATTAACACGTAAGAACGTATGATAATAATATTATGAAATGTATACATATAAAATAAAGCAAAAATAAGCGCCAAAATAAAATTCACCCAACGCGCAATGGAGGGTAGTTACGGCACTGTGTATAGTATTCTTTCGGCGAGTTTCAATCATAATTTTCCCTGTGATATTGGTGTTTAATAACGCGTGGACATAAAATGTCTGAATATAAATAGAGTTGTTTTTTTTTTTTTTAATGTATTAGTCTCTTGAAAAATAGACGAAAACGATTCTATGTAGCTATTTTTTAAATGTTTTAGTTTATTTATAATATCATCAGCGTAGTTCATAGCAGATGTTCACGTGCCGGATTTTGTAGCTAACGTAGATAACGGAAGCGTGTGTTTAAAATATTATGTTCGCAAACTAACATCGAAAAAATAAAACTAATTTTTTCCACTGAAGTTAAAAGTGAAGAAGCACTGGGAAATACTGAGCATCTTTTTGAATGCCTTGAAGGCTGATGATGATTGGTTTAAAAAGGTAAAAAGACATACTAACAACACCAGGGCGTTCTATGAAACGCGTTTCACGCAGCCCTACAAAACGAGTTATTTTCAATTCAGAAACATGTTTAAACCATTGTTTCTAAATAAATTGATAACATCTTTCGTCAATTTCTCATGCTCAAGACAGGCAAAGCTGACGAGAGTGATTAATTTATTCTACGTACCGCGCAATGTCTAAACGTCGATTTTGGATATTTTTACGTATTATAGACTGAATCATATTGAACTATCAACTAAAATTGCTAATATTTTTGTCGAATGATAACGCAAATACGATAAGCAAAATCCGATAACGAGTACAATTGTTTACAGTACAAGTCTATCAGAAATTCTTAGGTCGCATGCGAGCATCCGCGTATATTGTTAGATAGTTATACGACGTTGAGGAATGCATGGTCTTAGAAAATGAAGCCTCTGATTTAGAGATAATAGAGATTATGAAGGATTACGATTTTATATACAGAGATATGGAAAATTGTCGGGTTGGGGAGGTCAAGACACCTCGGATATCCCCTCCTGAATACATGCCCGTTTCAATCGGTTGTATTTCATATCGAAATGATTCGAATGAACGGTACATATTTTTGCACCGGCTAATCGAGTGATTCCGTTTATTAAAATTACACCATAAATACCCGGTAAAACCGCGAAAATTTACCCGCGCAATATTTTATCTCTCTAGTACTTTCCCGAGACATTGTGCCCTCTTTGTAAACCGTCAGGGGTAAAATATCGTGGGGATCAATAATCGCTGGCACACCGGCACTTTTATTAACTTTTTTTTTCTAGGTCAATTGTTTGTCCGGTGTCATTTTGTTTTGTTTATTTTTTTACTATTATTAACAATTTTTTTTTTTGGATGTCGTCCATAACGTGTTTAGAATACGACCCCGACCTTAAAACCAGCGGGTGGACCGCATCACAGAGGCCCCCGGACGCTTAACTCGCAGGTAGGGATAGGGGGAGGGACTGAAGATTTTGTATTGTTAGCGCGGCCAAGTCCTCGCTAATTATGAAATAATGCCAGGGACGTCGCGGCGGTGGTTAATTTAATCAAATCCGGGTCGGCAGCACCGCCGCGGTAACCGTGCAGTAATAAAAGTCGTGCGTTGTTCTGGGATTTTTTTTAAATTTTTTTTCTACCGGAATAATAACATAATATATACGTATTATACGCACTTTGTATGTATATTTTTTTCCCACAAACGCGTACTTACGTACACATGTACAACGTGTATTTTACGAGTGGGTACCTATGTGCGCTTTCGTTGTTTTTTTTTTTTTTTCACATTATTTCGCCCAAAGACATCGCGTAATATGTTCTCTATATCCTCTTAAACCGATACAGCATCCAGCGGTGGCTGCTAATTATAACAAATTGGTTCGCAGTCTTCAGAGGGGTCCCGCCCAGCGCACCCCGCGACACGCGCTGTGCCGCTACGGCCGCGGTATTAAAAGGCGGTTAATTAATATTATGTTTCAACGTGTACGTTTCGCGGTCCGTTGTATTACACACACACGCACATACACACACACACACACACACACGGTGACATGGAGCCGTTAAAATAATATTTATGGGTACCGAGAAACCCATGAATATTATTTATAGATTAGATGGTTTGGACGAAGCGTAAGTATAGGTAGGTAGGTATAAATATACGAATAGGTATAATATACAATGAAGTCCCCGGCACCTTTCAATGGGAAGCGACGCAGTAAATAATAATCGCGGTTCGCGAATAAACTGTACAGAATCTTCAAATGAGAATTCAAAAGCCAAATGCAAAAAAAGCTAATTTTTACTCAATAAATCAAGCGTTTTCCCCTATTAATGTGATTTGGTTAAAAAATATAATTTCAATGTTTTTCAGCCAATAATGGAGGGGTACACAACCTCGGCTTATCTGCCCTCCCCTAGGCATGCCACTGCGATGACAGTACACCCGACTCTAAATTATTATTTCCTTTTGCCAAAAATATTTCGAACGTTTTCGTACCTACGTAATGTCATCGTTTCACCGATCAATAATAATTATTAGGTACTATTTTAATGCGGCATCGACAATAATTGAATTCTTCAAATTTTAAAAATTCTCCTACAATATGGAATTCGTGTACCTAAAACTTTATTATTATTGTACTACAAGAGTGTCGAAAACAATTGAGAATCAAATTTATGAATCATAATACCATAGAATAATGTACCTAGAGTTTGGTTTTTAATTAAAACTTATTCTCCAAATACGTAATGTATAGAAATATTGATCCGAATGTTTTGTCGTGAACCAAAAATTGATTGGAAATTATTAATGCTTTATACCCATATATTTTGATGTTAACAGAAATATTATCTGTACCTACCACATTTCAAAGTTTATGTCGACAAAATCGAATAATCTTTTATAATTATTCTCGGGCATAGGTATTGAACATTGTGCCTCAAGTGAATTTATTGTTTGCCGAAAGTGATAAATTGGAAACTGAAAATAAAAACGAATGTCAAAGTTAACGCAGTCGCAACTTAGAAGCAAAGAAATGAGTAAGAAGCCAAATCATAATAACGATAAAGATAATATATACCTATATTTTTAGCAAAGTACTATAATTGAATAATAACACTGAAACTACACTTTACTATACAGAGTCTATATAATCGTATCGTTTAAATTTCCACTACTAAAAACAAAATTGTTGGATATGTGATATTCCAGACAACCTGCTCATGATGTGTCATAGGTAATACAAAAAGATTGAAGAATTTTACATTTTACATTTTTAGACTCTGAGCGGAGCGAGGAATGTATTGGTTTTACAATGATGTTTTTTATTTTTGTGAACAACTTTTTACCAGAAATTTTGCTCCGATTTTCAATTGTAGCACAATTTCCGAAAGTAAATCCGATTGGGGTGTTACTTTAAGAGTACCAATTTTTTGATTTTCCCAGAGGTTTTCAAAATAAGTGGAAAAATGTAAAAATGTACGAAATGTACTCATATTATTTTCAAATCATAAATATTACGGCCTTTTAAAACACGTGTAACCGAACTCCGCTCAGAATCGTTTTTCGTTAGCAATAGTTGCGTTGAGATGTACATTATATTTTCCCTCTGCCTTCCAACTTCTCACCTAAAACAGTGGTTCATCTATCGTGCAAAGTATGTTCGTATATTTTGATAGTTGAATTTGTTCTAATAGATTTTATTCGCTAACGCGCATAGATAAATATTACCCCTTTAAATATTACATCGATCCCGTGTGACAGCCGAAAATTAAAACGCTAGTTTTTAACGTTATGTAAAAAGTTGGTAAAGTTGGTAAGTTCACGACTGTGACGGTGTTTTTTTTCTAAATTCTCGCATTAAGCGTGTAGAAAATTTACTTGAATTTTTTAATCTATCATTTGGCATCTACAGTGTTTGTAGTCCCTCATCGACTGCAATCATTATAATATTTTGTACACACATTTCATCATTAATGGTATAAATGCCATTGCTTCATGACGGGCATCATGACTGGGCTGCTATGACACTGTATATATTATACACACACACCAACTCAAACTAATTGCCCGGAGCACTGCGGAGGCTTACCTATACACACATACATATATGATATTATAATATGTTTGTGTAAACACATCAACCACTAAATGCTAAGTGAATGTGACGGTTCGTTTAAAACGAGATGATAGGCATACCGTATACACCTAATACGCATTTATATACGAGTGCGTTTGGTATTTGGAGGCTGGAGGAGAATCACACGTTTCCATCGTATAATTAATTGGATAAAATATTAGCTATTCGTATAATAAGAGCACCATATCACTTGAAGTAGGTACCTAGACGCGTCACGAGGTCCGCGAGTCCCGCAGTGGCTATCACAAAACGGTATTAAGCACTTGATGTACACCCTTGTAGACCCTTATAGACAAGAGCTACATCGTCCGCACAGTAATTAATTAAGGGACGTTAAAATTGTTATTTATATAACGTGATACTATACCTACTCGGTGAGTTGGGCGTAATTTATTTGGGCGAGAAATTAACCGATGACTAAGCGAATATTCAGCAAACCTTCTAACATGTTGACCTTTGTAAATTCCAAACTATTTGTTGAGATAATATTTGTATTGTTCTATTAAAGGACATGTTTAGAGAGTGAATGTAAAAATAAATACCCGTGACAGGGCCGTATTTAAGCGCAAGGTTGTAGCCTATGGACCAGCACCAAAAAAAAAAAATAACTAAAAAGGTTAGTCGGGATTAAACATGTCTCGCAAAACTATATGTAGGTTTACATTTAGGACATTATTCTCCATGTGATATTCTTAAGTTAGATATTTTGGTTAAGTAGGTGGCTATTTCCCTCTGAAGTCACGCAGAGGCACTTGATTGGTGAACGAGGCCAGCAGCTACAGTGAGTTGTTCCATGCACCTGAATTTTGAACGCGCATTAGATACAAAGTCACAAAGATATGCTCATTAAACTAATAATTGACAAGGTGTATTTTTGAATATAATCGTGAATTTTCCACCACTTAAAATGTGTTTATATATCTTTTTTACAAAATAATTACTAATCGAACACTACAATACAATGAAAATAAAGTATCTATTCTAAAGATTGCAGGGATAACAACTACATTTGAATATAAATACTTTTGTGTTAAATCCAGTTGAGTTCTTGGAGATGTTACCGTTAATTTCATACTTAAATTTATTAATATCGTCATTAGAGCGAAGATATTCTGGTGTAAACATATCTACTGATTTTTTACTTTCTTTAACTTTAAGAATTTTATACATCCTACAAAAATATTAAATAGATGATCATCAAAATTGTTGTTTACGTTTATCCTTTTAAACCCGAATTTATTTCAAGTGACAATTTACATATTTGATACTAAATGTTTGAATTAAAATCGAAGTTATCGTAGGTACACTTAATATTATTTTTTTACCTTCATAACCGTTTAGTTTAAAGTGGGTTTTAACGGTAACTTATGTATAGGCTTTACCTTCGGCTTTGTCACAGAATAATATTATATTATGAAAAATTACTAATATAAACATTTTGTTGTTTAAATATCGAATATCGTCTATATATAGTTCACTATTTACACTAACATTTTAGGTTTTTGATACGAGATGTGGAATAAACCGGGAAATCGTTTTTAATATCTTTGTGCTCTGAAACTTCAAATGATAATATAAATAACAAAACGTTAGTAGTACACAATATACATATTGTGGTGTCATTTGATTTTCAAAAATTGCTCTCCGTCAGAAAATGAGAGGTGGGAAACCGTTTGAACGAAGTTTAAAAACTAAAAATACGTTTTTCTGAAAAACCAACGGAAAAACGAAACTCATCCCGTTTAAATTCGTAAATACTGCAGACAACAATATGAGATAATGTTGTAACAATGATATTAGATGAATTTTGAAAAAAAAAAATAATAATAATCGGACACCGCATAATAATAATAATAATAATAGCTTTAAGAAACGATGGTTGGCTAAGGAAAGGAGTGTAAGGTGGCGATAGAAGAAGGATGGTCTCAAATAGCCAAGATAACGAATATAATATGATAAAAAAAAAAAAAAATAAAAATAAAATAAAATAAACGAAGAAGATTCTTTACTCGAGAGAGGACACAATTTCACGGGACTGCGATGTCGTTTTCGGAATACAAATGTGAATCTTATCACTGCTCGTTCCGAAGGTATACTCGTAGTGATCAATCTAATACCGGTAACTCCCATAGATATATTTCTTTAGATTTATAAACTTATTCGCGTATATACGCGTGCTCAATACATAAATATACGTATAGATTAATATGAATGAATATTATATTTTTAAATATCATAAATGATTTCGGTTATAAACGTGTTTTGTTTTAGATAAACCGACCAATTAGTTGTAAAGGAGTTCGGTGGTCTACCCGGAGGTAGCTAAGGTACCTCATGCCGTCCGTTGGCCGTGTAAGCGCAAAAAAACGATGTAAACTATTTAGCAGTGAAACTAGCAATTTTATTAAAATTATGATTTAATTACTGATTTAATAATTTCTAATGATCATTGCACACAGGGGTGTATTGATCCTATAGTTTATTATTCCAGAAAACAGCGGGTCACTTCTAGCATTAAGTATTACTTAGGTTGTGGGCCGCTTGTTCCAGTGATTATGCTTTAAATGTTTTATTTGTATTAATAACATGTTTTTTTTATGAGTTTTCGCCCAAAAAATTTGTTCCGGTCATCATTTTCAGTTGTGGTTTCTGATAGAAAATGTTGTTTAGTTAGTGTATTGAAACGGCAATTTTTTCATTGTTTTTTTTTTTAACAATGGGTGTATTCATGGGAAAATTACTATTTTTACTATCGATGTGGTATTTTTCATTGTAATTAAAAATTGTTACTGTAAAAATAATCATAGAGATTTGACATTTTTACTAAATACTAATATACCTATATTAGTAATTTCAAGATATAGTAAAATATTCTAGGATTTTCGTGTTATTTATAACTGTTTAAAATATTCGCAATTTATTTGGTTATGTGTGGATTCAATTTGTGGGTTCATGTAAATTCAAAAAAATTTTAAACCAGATTCATTTAAAGTTTTACTCAATAGTAAAACCAAATGGCGTGTGTTATGACGTAATTTATTTGTAAGTACATGCATTTTAAGTTCAATATTATAAATAAATTTATAGAAAAAAATACGGACAATTGTCATTTATATTGTAACTACATAATATTAATAAAACAAAATCAGGTATCAACCTAACTTGGACCGTTATAGTCTTTGGGACAATAAACTGGATCTTATCCAGTCTACTTCATTGATTGAACGTTAGCACTAATTACTCAACTAAGTACAAATAATTGTAGTAAGTAAATTTGCATTTATTAAAATAATCTCAAGAAAAATGGTTTTTACAATAAATGTAAATATATTTTGCTCGAATTATTATTGTGTATAAATGCAATTTAATATATGACGCCCTCTTCCGAATTCGCCACGGAAGGGGCTCAAAATCGTAGTAAACTCAAATTTATTTATTCCACGGGGAAAAAAAACCTTTTACCTAATTATAAAATATATTACCTTCCGTTACTCGGTCCAACGTTCGGTACATTATAAGATGAACTAGCCGTGATCGCAGAATCCGGAATAGCGCCGGACTCCATACCGAGTGCTTCATCGCATTCTTCTGTAAAAAAAAGAATTAAGTTAAAATAAATAACAATTGTGTACGTTTAAAATATATAGTTTAAAGATTTATAATTATTAACATAGCGAAATATTTCATGTATAAACATAAAAAATAAAAAAAACACACTACATGCAACTTCTGTTGCACATGTAAGGAAAACAATCTGAAAAAACTTTTAAATTAGTAAACATTGTGAATAACTTGCGCGCGTTCTGGTAACGGTCCGACCCAAAAGACACAAGTTTGCTGGAATAATGTTCGTCAAAACTTTTGACAACCCCGTGACTCTGACGACAGTGAGTAAATAAGTATATACGAACTGAATTTTACAAATTTAATATAAAATAACAATTCTTATCTTGTGAACGTCGAATGATAGAAAATGTCGTTGGCTGATGTTTATCATGTTTCATATTTATTATTCAAACATAATCTTTTTATTTCCATCATATTATTTTTTGACAAATTGCAGATAATCATAATTCATGATTAGTTTACTAATTATTGAATATTAAAAATATACAATTTTATTGTGTTGAAATTATCTTTTTTTTTTTTTTTTTTTATATATTTTTAATTACTATTTATATATTACAAGAGTTTTCAAATTTAAGTTTGGATCTGAAACGAAAATCAAAACCGTCTCTTTCAATAAATGTGGATTTGTTATCCGAATACAATGATTGGACTTTACCCATAAAACTGAAGATATTAATTTCAGATGCATTAAAAGATTAACAACATTACTTCAACCCTATAATAATTCGAAATTAAACATGAGTAAAACGAATGGCATAATAATATGTTTTAATTATTGCGCTTAGTTCGTTAGACTAGTTAGGATTTTTGTTTGAATTCGTCTCCATTGATGTAGTATATTTAATAGTGTAAGAGAAACTTTGATTAGAACGAAAATGTTTGATATATTACTATGTCGTTGGAATTACAGCTTTGAAAAGTTGTGTGCACTAAGAACGTCATCAAATACATCAAGGTAAACATCTAGAAGACACCGCGAAGAGTTTCGTCTGAAATCGTCTAAGGTATGCCACTCGGCACTCGACTATACGGTCCCGAGTGAAAATACTTCGAAATCTTGTAAAGTCCCAAACGTAATGATCCTCTTTGTGTTGGTAATTTCAAGGGGAAAAACAAGTCTTCATTTTCGCCGCTAGTTATTCGCTATTGTCCTTCACCGCTGGTCCTTTATATATTATAAGACCGAATAAATTAAACTTCACGTTTCTTCAGAGTTCACTGATCATTTTTTTTTTTATCATGGGTAAAACCTATTATAATTTCTATTGTTTTTTAATTACCCCGTCTTGGCATAAACTTTTTAAATCCTTTTTAAATTCAACGTGGAATTATTAATAAGACCGTTGTGGCGGAGTAGTCTTTTTTTTATTTTTGAAAACATTTACCTTTCTTTGAGTTTGGAATTGTGTAGTAGTAGGGTTGAATATAAATTGTATTAAATTGATATGGTCAGGTATGCGATATTGTACAATTTCGTTTTTAAAACAACAAAATGAAATACAGTATAAATACACGTTTATTGTATTTATTTGGGAGGAAAAAATATAAGTGCTGTTTATCGAGTGTTTAGTATTAAATTTACTCAAAGAAAAATCGAAATATCAGAATGATATTGTATACCTATGAATGTACTTAACAAAATTGGATTATAATTCTGTGCAGAGTTTTAGATTCTAAGAAAAAGCTATTAGTTTTATGATCGTATCATGCTGTATGTTTTTTTCTCTTGGAAAATCCTTTTTCAGTTAGTATAAATGCTCCGATTTTTCACGGCATACATTTACTTTAAAAGATGTGGACTTTTCGCCTGACGATACTTTATCGGAAACATTTTCTTCAGAAATTCCTAATACTTAAATACTTATACCACCAAAGAGGTGAATTTTATTTTTATTTTTTTTTGGTTAGAAAATACTTTAGTTTTTTCGCACACAATAGATTTTTAATTGAAACATATATCGCAATAGTTAACCTAATGGGTCCTTTTTTTAAAAATATTTTTGTTGACTTCTGAGTTCTCATGGAAATAATGGAAAAAACACGATAATTCTTTTCCACTCAGGATCATTTTTCGTTGGCAACGATTTATCGTTTCATAATGCAATATATATCCTTTACTTTCTCAATTATCCATCTGCAATAGTGGATTATCCCCAAGCAGTATCAAAGTTTGTTTATTTAGGTTAATAATATACATTTTAATACAGTTTTAAATAACATTTTTTGACGGCTTCATTGCATTACGACGTACTTTAATAACATTTTCAAATATAAAATACGGCGCATCTGGGACTCATAATTTTAATGTCGCCCAATCGATCGTTCTTAAAGAGTGCCGAAAGCGACACTAGGTCATACAATGCAATTTACGGTATAAGTACTATACTAGGTGTTTTTTTTTCTGTTTGATCCTGGTTCGGGAAGTGACCATTAATTTTGTCTTCGCGGGGTTGTGATTTATTCAAATAACTAAAACCTCAGTTTAAGTAACCATATAAAAATAATTGGATATATACTTTTTCAATACGACCAGATCAATTACACTAATAAAACAATTAATAATATTTATAAATCGAGAAACCGATATAATATTGCGCATATTTTACACGCACGGTTAAACAACTAGCCATATGATACGGATAGTTATGACTGAATTCAGTTGTGAACTGCGCATGTATTATTGAAATGTCACGGAAAGAAAATTCAGCCGGCTGTGATTTTTTCGCCTGCTTTCCTTCCTAAATGCCAGGTGTATACCAGTGATAACTAATAAAATCTCTGTCACTGGTGACAAAGACATCCGCGTAATATCATAAAGTTACCACTATGACTAGAGACATCGATATTTCCGATACTTATTAATATCGACTATAAAATTGCGGTTTCGATATTTGATTACGTTTAAATTATAATAAGCGATGACGTGAAAGCCACGTCTGCGGTTAAAAAATAATTCAGCAGGTTTTTGCGTTTGAATTTTAAATAATAGTTTTTTAACCAAGCTAATAGATGCTTATTCGTTACGCAATATGATATTATTTAAATAATATTAACGGTTAGAACATTATAACGTTTTGTGTTTCGTATTTATTTTTAAACGAATAGACGTCGATAATCGAGTATTGGTATTGAATGTCGAATTCTGAAACACGTTCTGTATCGCCCGACTCCAGTTGCCGCCAATATACCTGCATGGAAATATTATTTAGCCGCGCGCTGCACAACACGTGTTCAAAACTGAAATCAACATCGATATAATGCTGGTTCGAAGTGATTATACACACGGCAAAATTTACGATCGCGCACGACCATACGCATATATACGAGGTCAGAAAGGGGGGAGGACGGAGGAATATATAATACTCATATACACGACTAACAGTTTTCTATAGTCATATCATATCGTGTATAATAATAATAATAACAATAATAATCTAACGTGGATATATTATAGGGAAATAGTTGTATATTTTATAGTGTACGCCTTGCGTGCCGTTTTCTTGCATTGCATGTCACAGACCTACTCTCGTTTGGAGCCCCACTGCAGGTATACCCTACCTATCCCCCTATAACTATACCCTCCAAATCACGTCACGCCGCGCCGCGGGAGGAATAGAGAAAAACTCGTAAAATTATACGATTCGTAAAAAAAACAGAAATGTAGTTGGTACTACAGCAGCGTATACGTATGTAGGTAGGTAATGTTGTACGAGTGTGTCTGTGTGTGATTTACAACGGTGACGGAGGAAACGGCACGGCATTTTTTTATTATTATTTTTTTTTTTTTTTTCCCCCATTAAACGGAAAACATATCTAGGAAAGTACACGATATTTTATGAAACCGATAAGGTACGTTTTTCTTTTACGAAACGATTTCCCGAAGAAAATAATAATATAATAACATCGCCGCAGCAGCAATACGGTTGTTTTTTTTCGATTTCTCATCAAACATTATAATATTTCACCGATGCAACGCACGTTTTAGCGGCCTATACGCCCGTGTTCGTATTACGCAATCATTGAAAACGCTTCGTACACACGATAGTTGGAGGTATAGCACTTAGATATCTATAAACCGTCAGGATTTATGGTATTATTATGATTTCGGAAATGGGCTGGTGGTGTAATAGTAGTAATAGCCATCGGGACGTCACATACGGACACAATAAATTATAGTGGTTTAAGATTTAGGCGACGAAAATAAATAATCACATTTTATAGGTATAAAGTCAGTGATACGGGTAAAGGAGGGAAGAGGTTAGGGGTTCTTATATCCTTCTGATTCCTCATCGATTACCAAAAACAACAGTGATGAGTATTTTTATTTAATCATTTTATGCTGATATTACATATTTCAGCCGTGTGTCAAGGAAAAAAAGTTATTTCAGTACACTTAGACCTAAAAGTTGGACAACACTGTAAGAATTGTGTTTAATGAAAATAGATAAGATTTCTGTTGGAAAATTCAATAAAAAAAAAAAAAAAAACAGGAAAACAAATTTAAAAAATCACATATTATCACAGTAAAACCAATACGTTCCTTACTGCGTTCATAACCTAAGATACTTATCCAAAATTTATATAATATTATGAATTCGACCTCAATATTTACGGTTTTGATAGTCATTTCGTGTTTTAAACACGAACTTTTCGTGTAATTCATGGGATTAAAGGGAGAGCGTTTAGTGGAGCGTCGTTTGGGTACAGTGCTTGGTGTTTTAATAATGTTTAGCTACTCTTCTCCTACCAAAACTTAAAAGTGGAATATTTTAAAAAATAAATAGCAATACCAAATTGTATTGAAACCAATAATCCATCTATTTATGGAATTTTTAATGTAGCTTGATATTTAAAAAACTAAAAGTAGGTAGTCGATTCACCTCCAAAAATAAGAATTTAGAATTTATGATTATAAAAATTGTTTTTTTTTATCAAAAATTTGATCTAAGCATGAAATTTAAAAGACCGCAGTTTTATAATAAAAAAAGCTTTTACTACAGTTTTATGCCGAAACGGTTTAGAAATAAATCCACATTCAGGAATCGCTTGAATGTTTACAATTAAATCGATTCGGGTACCGGCCACGCGGTTGTTTATTTTAAATTTTATTGCGTAATAATGTATAGTCACGGTGTACCTATTCATATTTTGTATTATAGGTTAGGTACCTACGTGTTATCGGGCAATAAATCCATTTGTACGTGATAACGGTACTTCAGGATATTATTTTCGTTTACGACTTAATAATGCGATTTCGTAAAATGTTTCAGGACAACACGACACGGTCGGATTAATTAGCATTTTATATATTTTTAATAGCCCGTACTCCTATCGCCGGCCGTTGTAGAGTATAATATTTAATTATGCACCATCGTCGGTTGACCTTTTAAAGTCGGCTTAAGACCTAGAAAATAACGTAGGACCTATCGAGGAAATTTGAATTGGAAGATAAAACATTGTAAGTGGTTTAATGATAATAGGTAACCTGTAATTTTTCCTGCTAACATTTTCAACTTTAATAATAATAATAATAAGATTAAATATATATTTTGGTTTAAGCGGTGGTTTGGAAATAAAATTATAACGTTTTGTAATAAAGGAACAGAGATTAGCAATTTTGGGGAGAAAAGTTCACTAAAAAATAAATTGGCCGATCGTTGACGTCCAAACAAATGAAAGCAAGAAATGACCGAGGCAACCAAGCAGAAAAAAAGAAATGGAAACATTGTTCAACAAAAACCGTATTGTTGAACGCGCAAGTGTTTGGAAATCAGTCTAAACTGGAAATAATCCAATTTCGTCAAGTATGTAACAAAAACATGAACATTTCCAAAGGGTACAGCAACAATGATTTGGTGGCTCTGTAATTTATAACGTAATAACCTACTATTATATCTTATAATGGCATATTATCTTTGATATTTATACCATACATATAAATAATGTCATTCTCGATTAATTTTATTAGGGGTGATGCTTGTTAGGGCGTATTAGGCTGAAAAACACTCCTTTTTCCGGAATATACGGTCGATAATTAAAAAAAGACATTTTATAAATCTTAGGGCTGGACTCAAACGTTACTGTAGGTCTCCCGTCACGTTCGAAGACTAGCGACCATGGCCGGGCTGATATGTTTATGTGGCATCGCCAATGCCGGTCATTTTATTATATTATTATTGCGGTGCGAAAAATTAAACACGAAATCGATACGACACCAATCTACCATCTATACGTTTAACGGACACAGTTTATAGACCGATAATATAATAATATTAACGTGCCAAATAAAACACAAAATGAAAATCGAACGCGCGGAGTTTAAACACAACAATATATACATTTATCAAGAGCCCCAAGGACAGTAAGGGGGTAAGGGAAAGAGGGGTGTAGGAGTGGCAGTCACCCGGGAACCCTTCACTGCAGAACTCCCATCGGACCGGCGGCGCAAAAATATCCGTAAAATAATAATAATTTATCATAATGTACGGTGGAAATAAACACGTGGGGTGGCGGCGGCGGCATGGGTGTGTATGGGGGGGGGAGCAGAAAGTATTGAAATCAAATGGACCGTTTCGACCGGGTGAAATGCCGTTTTTTGATCAAAAGTCATTGGCCATTTATTTTTAGTGCGTGTGTCGCCGCCGCCGGGATAGATAACAGCGTTGCCTGCACGCGTTTGCCGCCGGAAATTCTTGTCGGTACGGTAAAATGATGAAATTTTAGATTTTTTTTTTCAATGACAACGATGACGATGACAGAACAAGCGATACGATCGCGTTTTTTCGGCGAAGGAAACAATAATAATAAAAAAAAAAATCCCGATGGTTGTGCGAAAATGTCGCAGATAACGGGGGAGGTTTGAATGTTTATGTGCATGTCCCCCTTCCATAAGTGTATCTGTTACACGAACGTTACAAACTAGTTTGTTCATTTGGAATCAACGATCTTATATGCACAGAGCACCCGAGAAAAAAATTGGTATGGATGAAGAACATAATGTTTGGTACAACTCAAATAAGTAAAAAAAATAGGATACTGCTCATGTGCAGACTATACTGATGCGCGGGTGATAAGTATATCGCGGGAAAAGTATAGGATATAAATGGTGGTTTATTTAATATTCTCGTACCAGGGACCGGAACCATTTGATTTTACCAGTGCTTTTATGCTTCCGGTTCTTTTAAAAAATATTTATCGGTTCGATTTCGGTTCTGTTAAATAAAAATTCCAGTTCGGTTCCGGGTTTTCACTTTTTGTGAACAGAAATTCCGGTTCCAGAACCGTTTCTTTTCGTTTCGATTCTAGTCCCTGACCCGTATACTGTATATAACGTATAAATTAAGTAGTATGGCTCCCCCGTCATGAAGAAAAGTAAAATGAAAAACAAAAGTCCTCTTTAATGACACCGACTAGATGAGATCGCTACCAGACAAATTCACTGCCGATGTCAACAATCGAAAAAAGATTTCTGGATGCAAAAACAAGGCAGAAACAAAAAAAAAAAACACATACACATATAATAGTAAAACGAATATATTATGTACGTTATTGCCACCCGTTATTCGACTGTACCTATAAATTGTTTCGCAAAAAACCGCCTAAATACGTCAAAAAAGCACTTAACATTAATATTTATAAAAGTAAAAACGGTATAAAGGTTTTGAAATTCCCCCTTTACCGACTGTAACTTGTGAAATACCATTTTCCAACACTAGAAAAATGACTAACGCCGAGCCATTTTTTTAATAATTCAATTGTACGTGATAAGATGGTCCACACTGATAAAAATTTGCGTTGTGCGTCGAATGTAAAACTCACCACGAACATGTTGCAACGCAAATCTATGTTTCGGCTTAAAAAAAACCCGTGGACGACAGATCGTGTGTTCGGTATTGCGCCGAATACGTCTACACTCGCATAAATTATTTAACATACGAACGAAATTTCGCCAAATGTTTGACGTATATTTCTATTAACCCGACTTAATAAAAAAAAAAAATACTTTCTGTTAATCATTTTTGTAGGGTTTAAAAATAATTGTATTTAACCGGTCAAAGCCGTTATATGGGAGATTTTCAAAACTCTACAATTTTTACTATATTTGGGGCTTTTTTTTATGGAAAGTTATACGAATCGAGAAATTATTCATTGTCCAGGAAAATTATTATTTCTTAGAATATTCGAAAATGTTATTTGCGCGAAATGATAATTTCATGTTATTGTCATGACAATTATTATGTTTGGTGATTTTCAGTAATAGAACGCGTATAATGTACAATACGTCACAATGTTCGTATTTTATCGAAATGATATTTCCGATTGATTGTACATAACTGTGCACGATAAAATAAATACTACATGTTTCAAATCCAAACCTTATCCATACCGTGGGCGGCATAACGGTGGGGAGGGGGGAGGACTTTGAAAATTCAGTTCCGTGGCGTTTATCTTTCCGAAAACATTGTTATCGGTCGCGAGCAAATAGGTACTTTCCGGAAAAAACACGGTCTCGCGGGCCGATCTTCTCGTCCGAATTCGTGTTCCGTTTTAATTCTCGCTTGCGGATTCCAAGTGCCCGTCAACGTCCCGCCCCGTCTCCCTGTTATTGCGTTACCGATAAAGCATCCGGTCCGCCCGTCGCCGCGGCTACCTCGCGTTGATCACGGGCCGCGGTCGCGTTTCGCAATATTATCACTGTTATCGCTACTATCGTCATCGCCGCAAACGGCGGCGGACCACTGCGGTATACGTTACTGCTATCAGCGTCGCCGTCATTATTATTACCGCGACGCGGATCGTCGGGCACCGTGCGCGCCGCAACGACATAATCGCACCGCCGACGACGCGTATTACTGTACGCGGACCCGCCGCCACCGGTTCGCCGGCCCCGCGCGTATTGTAAACTGCGTTCCAATTTCCTTTATGAATAATTAATCCGGGACGTTCGCATTGCGCCCGCGACAGCGCGCGCGCGTGTCCGAACGCCCCGGAGCGCGCGGCCGGGCGACGACGGTAACGCGGTGTGCGTGGTGGTGGTTGGGGGGCGGAGGGAAGGGCAAAAGACGCGCGTGGAACGGAGACCCGTGATTTTCGGTCTTGTTGTTCTTTTGCGCGCCGGTGTCGTCGTGGCAATTTAAATTCAAATCCCGTCGACGTGTGGCTATATAATAATATATTTATGTGTGTGTGTGTGTATAGAGGGGCGGCGGATTCGTTCGCTCCCTCCCTCCTCCGTGTCTCTGCTGCCCGGTCCCGCGATATAATATAACCCCCTCTCCGCACATACGCACACACACACACACACGCACGCTCGCGCGCGCGCACCTCTATCCCACGGATATCGTCGTCCCGCCGTCGTCGGCGAAACTCTTTTCGCGGTTTTGATTCCGCGGCGTTGTATTATTATCATAATAACGGTCACGGTCGTATAACCGCCATAATCATCGTAATAATAATAATAATAATAATATTACAACAATGACGAGCGGAGTTTGCCGTATTATTCCTTTCTACCATCCCCTCGAGCTTATTTCCCCGAAAACCTACGGGACACACCGATCACCGCAGTAATAACGCTGTGACGACGCGCGGCATAGAAAAACGATTCGGAGTGGGACTTAGTTAAACACTTGGTTTTCTTTTTCTTTTGCTCAATTGGAATCGAACGTTTTCATAATTGCAATGTATTATAAATAAATTAATACATTTTTGACAGTAAAAACATCAAACGTTTATGTTATGTTATATAAAAAGGCCAATACTGCTGTTCCAGGAGGGATGATGAAAAATAGGGATGGCACAGTAGATTAATTTAATTTATATCTGTACGCAACGAAAAACCGTTGTTGACGAACAACGATTCTGAATAGAGTATTTATCAGTCGTACTTTTACCGTTTTTTTTTTCCAGTCGACTAAGTATTAAAAAAGCTACGAGGAAAAAAACGATCTCCTCAATGTATTGACTAGATACAATATACTACAAGAAAGTTCCTATAAAGTTTTTGGTTCGAGCAATTTTCGTGTTAGAAAAGTTTTTTAAAGGCACGGAAATAATATTAAAAAAAAAAAAAACATATCATAGGCCATATAAATAAACCAATACATGCCTCGCTTTGCTCAAAATCTAAAATTAAGAAAAAAACCGTGACGTTACGTAAAACAGCGTGAAAACCGACTAAAAAAAAAAAAAAAAACCGCAAGAGACAGAATGCACACGTGCGGACCGTGACAACATATAATATAATGATATACCAAATCATCGTTTTCGTTTGTTTTTCAATGCAGAATATCAACCGGCCCGCGGCTGCGATTAATCGATATTAATTGCCAAATATTTTATTCTCGTATAATCGATAACATGTTATTATAAATGATACGTTTACTTTTCGTACGACTCGCACGCACAACATTGTTTTTCGCCAATAGGCGAATTATTCGGCCGACCTACCCGGGTCAACTACGGTCGGTTATCAATGCGCAATAAATTGCACAACAATAATATTATTAGCGTACGTCACATTATTATTAATACATTTAAAGGGGCCGGCAAAGCGCGAATGACTGAATACTGTTTATATTGTTTTATCACATCGATCTGACGAATTACCCATACTCTTTCCGGTCTTTCGTGTATCTATACGTACGCGATAACGTTTAACTATTCTATACGTGTTCACGAAGCGTAAAAAACGCACGGGCGACACTACAAAGGTACAAATGTCGATTGCTATACTTTGATGATACAATATGTTTAATAAACGTTTACATTCAACGCGCGTACGGCATACGCGATACGAAACACGGCGCGCTGTGGCGCGTCTCTGCTGTTAGCTCGCGAAAATAATTTGCAGCGAGTGCGTCTAATTGAGAATATTTTTGGATTCCGAACGTAGCCAAGGAACTGTTGGTGTCACTAGGCTTGATTTATTTGTCATTTTTTACCGGAAAACAATCGTTAAGCGATAAAATACCTCTTTTGTTGCATTTTAAAATTTATCGGTTCGTAAGCACAGTCGTGTTTTGATTTTTCAGCCAGTATATTTTCCGTGTACCCGAGATATGTTATAATATTATCGAAAATGTTTATTTTTTTTTAAATATTATTCCTACGTTATATTTACGAATGAAACGACCCCGTTAGCTTTTTAACACTCCCCCTACTTGAAACAAATCACACACACAAACGGAACTTTCTGATAAGCTTATGATTGATAGGCTCTGTTGATTGCTTATCAAAAATTTAAAACATCGGTAACACGATACGATACTCTGTTAAGACGCGGTTTTACCGTCAATGCCTCAAATTTAATTGTGCTCCGAGGAAGTCAGTGTTCTCGGTAAAAATAGGACTGCTAAAGTATCGTCTGAATCACTGAATAATTGACGCTCCGATATGTTTTAGTGACGCGTATTATAATAATATTTTGTTGGATGGAAATATCTCGGAAAACGGAATATTAAATCGAAATTTTTCTTAAATATTAAAAATGATTTTGTTATAACTCAAAAACCGGTGTTGTTTTTTTTTTATCGCGTACAAAACCGTCCTTGAAACATTTATTTCTACTGTTCGTGCGAATCTGTCCTATAATAGTGATAATTTTTAAGCATTTTCCCCCACCCTCCCTTATTTATTTTACCTATACGCACTGTAATTGGATTTATTTTAAAATTAAAACAGTTTGAACGCCGTCGCAGATAGGTAACTTTTTATTCTGTATGTTATGATATAAATGTAATATTCAACGAGCGAAATTTAATTAACGAGGCTTTATGATGTTAATCCGTTGTGTTTATACTATTGGCTCGGCGTATATCATTTGTCCACGATGAAATATTATTATTATTCAACCGTCGCTTCTCTAAATGAAAATTCATTCGACCCTTTTGTCCGCAGAGAAAACGTATGTTGCCCACATGCCATCGGTATACACTACAGTAGTATACTCGTATACTTATAGGTATATGTGCACGCACAATTGACAAGATTACAAACTATAGACCCGGTTTATAATAACGGTTTAGACTGTTTAAAGCCACTACTCATATTGTCTGTAAGGCTAATGTAATTTAAATATTATTTTTCAGGTACGTAACCCAAGTGTCGTAATCAAATAACGTGATGAGCGTTCAGATAGGCATATAAAACAGACACCCGTTAGCGGCGTGCGAGACAGTCCGAAATTATTGGGCTGCCGTACATAAAGAGAACGAATTTCGTTGATTAACACGTACAATGTTTACTTATGCCGTTGAATTATCTATTCTATAATTAATATAAAATGTGATAACACGAAGAATATTTGATTAATCACAAATTGTTACTATATGTTCACGTATATTCGTGGTGTAAACAATATATGTAATTAGTTATCTTAATACATACGACTTTAGTCTTTAAACCTCTTATGAGACTCTATATAATACAGTAGGCTGTCTAGTTGTTTTAAGGATTAGCGTACTGAGTGTTGAAATACGATCAGTATTGTCCACGGTAGACAAAACGCAGGAGATTGCACAACGAAAACGTTTTTCAAGGGTTATTTCAGTTAGTCAGTTTATCGACATTGTTTCAATTTTTACGTCTCGTGGCTAATTACTCTGTTAAATTCGATTTTCTCCTTATCAAATAGTTATCCTAATTGCATTCTGACGATTTACCTTCATTCTATGGACGGTATTGTCACGCAAATTTAAATAAAATATAAACATACGACTGCGAAAAAAAATTATTTTTCGGACCACTCTAGTATTGACTTCCGAGACCCTAAACCGGTTGGTTTAACCGACGGTGATCGTTCGTTATCGACGGAAATTATATTTATCGAGGTTTATGTAACGCATAATAATTATAAATAGTTAAAAATGATATGATATTATGAATCGTTGCTAAATTTTAGTATAAAGTATAATACGATGGTAAATTTGTGATGCGCGTACGACACGAATGCATTTTATCAATTGTGTATTCCCAACACAGAAAATCGACGATATTTCACTGTTGACACGCGGCCGCGGAGTGTTGTTTTCCTGAAATATGACATGATACTGTTACGGTCAATACGAAAACACGCGGCTCGTAAATACGTTTTAAAAACGACCCAAATTGTATTATCCTGTCTGTTATATACGGTCGGATACGGGTTTCGAAAATTTACTCGAATGACGAGTGTGTGTGTGTGTGTGTGTGTGGCTACTGTAGTACGTTATATACGGCTAAATCCAAAACAATAGGCCAATTCGTCGAAGCAACAGATAAAAAAAAAAACAAAACAAAACTCGATGTTTATGCGCGCGTTAACACGAAACTATACCGCCGCGGTCGCCGTAATGGATATTGCGTTTTATAATTTTTTTTTTTTTTTTTTTTGCGGAATAGATATTACTCTTCGTGTACACCTGTTCCCAGAACAGATAAAACAAAATTAAAATAATAATAATAATAATAAAAAAAAAATTAACGTAGCGCATTTAAATATTTATTTTTCGGCAACGATAAATGCGTATCGACGATATTGTGATGCTCTCGTCGACGATATTTTATTCTATGGTAAAACCTTTGCTCGTCGTCCCGGGCCGTCCTACCGGGCCATCCGACCGGGAGGAGATTACGGGTAGTAATGTAGATATTCCCGGGGCTTAGGTCTGCCGACGGGGCGGGCGTGGGGAGGGGGGAAATACGAAGATTTATATAATACGTAAGTACGCGCACACATATCATACGCGAGTAGGCCGATGTTCCCAAAGGATTCCTAATCACAAACCCACGGTAAAGTTTCGCGTCCTCACACGGCCGTTGTCGTCGCCGGGAATACTACCCAAATGTATTATTGTTATTGTTATATGTTTATATTATACGCGTAGAGCTGGTGACATAAATTAAATCGGCATACACATAATTTACAGACAGTGGCGTAGCCAGGGAGGTTGTAACCTACTGTCCTCCCATTGCTTTTTTTAGCGATAGGTAACCTTAAGCATGTCGTGTATCCCTAAAATCCCTTAACTTCCAACCTCCTTCCCCCACCGTAGATGAATCCAGTCTAAGCCACTGTATACAGAGTGCAAAAAACCGACAATCTCCCGTGCATGATATTTATACTCGTTGTATCAATTAAAATGACTTGTTTTTTTTTTAAAAAAAAAAAATAATAAAACGGTTCATCATGATAGGTAACTAAATTAATCAAAACGTAATATTGTCTTCGTCAGAATTTTACGCAGCATATGATACAGTGTAACATATCATTTTTATGCGATTTTCGGAAAATTATGGCAATGATGATGTTCGAACGTTAATAATTTATAGTCGGGTCGAAATAGTGATTATTGAAATTTTAACCACCGAAACAATCATCACGAGTGAGCTAAAATAGTGGAAAATTATAGTATTTGTATACCGATTTGCAGAATAATAATATATGTATTGTGCAACTTGAAATTCTACTGTGCTATCACCGTAGTGTTTTTCAATAATTCAGAATTATTCTACCACGCTAACAGGTATATTTGAAAAAAATAATTAAACCGGACATATTTGCATGATGTGTACACCAATATTGTAGGTGTGAATTTTCAAAGATATCGAATATACTGTAATTTAGTTCCAATAATAAGAGCAAGGATAAACTATTGAAAAACTAATAGGTTATAAGAGTTACAACGTTAAAACCGATTTTCCTTTTGTATACAAGCCAGAAATCAACAGAAATTAAACTGGTATTATCGTCATATTTTTTTAATTTGCAGAATGTTTCGTCGAATTTTCCCTAACAACAAAGACTGTTGCACTGCACATTGTGTTTGCTATATGTATATATTTTATAATTTATGTATGTATTTGTACTGCTACTTGTTTATACTTTTAGCGGCTGATTTTTGATCAAATTAGCTCAAAGTGTTATTTTAGTTCCGTATACGCCCGAGGACTCCAGCAATGAAGCCGGGAGGATAAAATTTGATATATGCATGACCTATCTATTAATGGCATGCGTATTTTTGGGATTTACCTAAAGAGTTATGTTTTCACGATTTTAAACCAGTTTGGAAATATCCCTAAATGCGGACTTAAATATTACAAAACTAGCAACCATAAGTGTTTTTAGATCGATTATGCTCGAGGAGGAGGGGGAAATGAAATATTGTTACAGAGACAAATCGACCACGGGGAAAACATCGACTCCTCTAGTGACAGAGCTCCGCTGTTCACGTGAACTTTTTTTTTATTAATATTTATATTTTTTGTACACGGTCGTGTGATTATATTATCGCGTAACGTGTTATACGTACTGTCGTACAGATTGTGTGAGCGAAGGGAATGAGGTGAAAAATACATGTACAGGCTGTAACACGAAGATGTGACGCCCGAAATAACTTTTGTCCTGTTCAAAATGTTTACGTTTCTTCCCCTGTATTGATGGCTATAGCCGCGTGTTACGATTTCTCTATTTCGTATTTTTGTATCATTTTTTCAAAAGCAAAACTCCGATAAAGCCATTTTATAAATATAAAATTTGAAACGCACATGTTGACGTAACAAATATTTAATAAAGATGAATCATTACAATGTAACGAGTATTGCGTTCATACTAATGTCTAAATATTGTTTTCAATGCCACCGCGGCTAATAATGCTAAATAATATCGATTGGTTCGCCGATTTTTCCACGTTAAAATAGTTTAGTTAATGGTAAATTGTAAATTATGTAAACAATTTATTTCGAGATTCGAAATTAATAAATATTTCGTAACGGCGAAATTTCGCTACGAAATACATGAGTACGCAATATTGCACAATGCCTGTTGTACACTGGATTTTGTAAAAACAATTTTTTTATTTTTAGTTTTGAAAAAAATATATGTATATATACATATGCAATAAAGGAATCGAATCCGTTTGTAGAAATAGGACGAGAAAAACGGAAAGGGAAAAAAAAAACACGTACGGTCGTGGGCGCACGCAACGAATTCTCGTAGGTGCACCGCACACATACGGAGACTACGCGCGACCGTCTTGCGCAAAAAATGGCCTCGCATTAAACCTGCTACGCCCGTCGGATTTTTCACGGGACTTATTTACGATCGTACGTCACATGATCGAACGGCGGTTTGTCCGATATATGCGTGTGGGACGACGGTGCCGTGTATACGGGAAATGGGTTTTAGGGGGGTGGGGAGGTTAGAATCAGGGAGACGGGAATAAGGTCGGGGGGTACAGACAGAACGAGATAGAGAGAGAGGATTCACCGTTATTTCGGGACCGAAAACGTACGAATGTGGTCACCGCCATTATTGCACCTATTTTTATAACATAGTCGATAGCAAAATATTCTATTATAGATTTTGAGTGGACCGAGGAATGAATTGGTTGTACAGTAATGTTTGTTTTATTTTTTCTGTGAACAACTTTTCCTAGAAATTTCGTTCCTATTTTCTAGTGTTGCGTTTTTTCTGAAAGGAAATTCGACTGGGGCGGTACTTAAAGAAGGACGTTAATTTTTTCTAGGGATTTTCCTAGGGTTTTCTATAATAAATGGGAAAAAACTTAGGAAAAACGGGAAAATGTACGAAATGTATTATTTTAAAATCGTGAATATTACTACGGCCTTTCAAAACATGCATAAACAAACTCCACTCTTTTCATTTGCAGTGATTAATCGTTGCGCACAAATGTACATTAAATTTCCCCTTCTACCTTGCTGTTTTCTCACTTATAACAGTGGCCCACCCATCATACAAAGTATGTGCGTTTGTTTTTTGTCATTTGTCACATGAGACACTAAAAGATACTTTCACGAAAATTCGATTTATATTTTATTTCCGCTTATCGTAATTCGTATTAATGTTACCAAACCCTGTGCAGTCCACTTGCAATGTACCTATTTAATACATTATCCAGTCTTTGAAGTGAAATAACTCAAATTTCGATTTACGATACGTCAAAATGGGAAAAAAAAAAAATAAATATTATCCGTTTTGCGATTCGCACCATAACGCCAATACGCGTTCGAAACGAGCAACGTATTGTATCGCCATTGAATAAACACCGTCAAACGTCGTGAAAAATCCATTCGAAAATAACGTCTTACACGTATTAAACGTTTCAGAAATCCGAATTATCTGAGCATGCACGCGTAATTTAACCGTCGCAGAAACGGGACGAGCACGCCCGGAAAATCACCCTGTATACGCGGTACTTGCGAACAATGTTTATCGGGTCTGTATCGCGCGAGAACTCGGCCGAATGAAAACACGCGATGACTTCTGCCGAGCGTTCGAAACTTGAAAATTGATATAACATAACGCGTAATGTTATTACGGCGATGCAATGAAATTCAATGGTCGGTCGAATAGTAATAATAATAATAATAATAATAATGATATACTACGAGTAATATTATACGCGTGGGTATAGGTACGTACGCAGCCGCACTGCGGGAAAATGCCGATATTATTTAAAAGTTTATTTTAAACTTTAAATCAATTTTATATATATATATATAGATGTATAATATTAATAATAATATGGAAACCCGCGGCTTCAAAATCCTATATTATACTGTACACGCGACTGCTGCCCGCGCGCGAATCAACAGAATGATTAATGCGAATTGCAAACTAGGGATTAATGCGCAAAAATACATGTTTTTTTATTTTATTTTTTATTTTTTTTTTTTTTTTTAAATATATAACCCGCGCGGCTCGGAAGAGAGCTAGAGAATAATATTGCATATTGTATATATTATAATTTACAGGGATAATAATATTGCGTATTATTTATTAAAAAATATATAAATATATTATTATCGTTTTGTGTATTATAACGTTCTATCTCGATTTCCGATTATTTTTTTACGTTGACGACGTTCTCGCAATAACATACCTATACTAGTTACTGGAAAAAAAAAAAAAAAAAAAAATGGTAAAAAAATATATTCGAGTTTTAAAAACAAATTGACGGGATATTTTTCTAGACTGGGATTACAATATGGTTTTTAATCGCAATGCAAACTGCCTCCTCTCTTCCTCCCCTCAATAAAATAATATAATCCTTAATATACGGATTTATCGAAAAAAATAATGATATCGAGTCTGCTCGGTCGGTCACTTCGTATGACTTTAAAATATTGTATTGCATAACTACTGTATTAGTACGTTCGTTTTATTATTTTCATCATGCAAATAAGCAAACGCCAAACGATGTTTTTATTATATCTATTTTATCGTTGTCTTTTTTATTGTATAATGAATTTTTATATATATATATATTTAAAATAATTTAGAGTTCAGATGTTGTATGGCTCTAAAAAAAAAAAAAAACATTAAAAAGAAAAAAAATCACTAAAATTTATTAACCAACATTATAATATGACCCGTTGTATTTTTTATTTTATTCGTTTGTTTAAAATATATACTAGCGCGTAATGTTTTAAAAAGTAGTTTTTCCCGTTTATTAAGAAAAATACAAGGAAAATCGAAAAATAACTCTCCCAACGAACCAATTAGATAAACAATTTCATTATAAATATTAATTTCTGGTAGAAAAATGTATTGTTTGCAATTCACCCCTACCCCAAGAATAAAATACACGTTATACCAAAATCCAATAGACTTCTCGATTCGGTTAGAATATAAACAATGTCTAAAACACCCCCCAACTCTAAAAATAATTATTATAATTCATATTTTTAAACTTTCCGCTGGGCTTAGATTTTCGAAACCGATTTTCCGTCGTTGTCCACGTGCTTTTTACGATGAATGAATTTTCTATAGACACCCAACGCATATTTATTTGGAAAAAGTTTTTCGTGCACACTTCAAAAAAAAAAAAAAAAACTCGTCAAAAACTTGACGTTGTTTTATTTTCACATTTGCCGGGTGAGAACCCAGAACACATTCGTTATGTAAACCGTAAACGTCGAGAAACTACACTTTACTTCTCTCTCTTCTCCCGTTACCCTTAACACCGCCGGCGCGCTCCTACGACCCTATTACGTGCCATTACCGTTTAATGAACTTTCACAGAGTTAATGGTACACATTAGACTGCCATAAATTTGGTCTACAATTTATTCACTTTGTGAATCGCGCGACGTCAATGGTTCTGACCACATTTTGCATTAATTAAATACGCAGTTTATTTTTAGCCCGCGTATGGTATACACGCATCATTAATGAATTTTAAGTACGCTTAAATATTGACAGTAGGCCGTAACAAGCGAATTAAAACACTTAAATCGAAAGTACATAAACACAGCATACCTACACTTATGTTCAAAAACATACACTTATAACAAAAAATCAATAAGAAGAGACAACATAAGACAATATTATAGAAACAAAAAAAATGACCAAAATTGACATAAGCCCTATAAAACCTTTCCTCTATAGTACTAAAGGTGTACATTATAAAGAGTGCATATTCTATCGATTAACTCAAGATAAATGAAATATTGCCTACACTATAAGTTATGATATAATATGGAAACAATTCGGGATTTTTTTCAAATATTTTTCATATTATTGTGTAATATTTAGATGTCATAAAACCGAATTTTATAATGTATTCCAAAAATAAATTTGGAAAATTCAGAGGGCGTCCATAGATTTAATAATTGCAAATTGAAGAAACCAAGAGCTTGGACTTAATATTTTTGAGCAGTTAATTAATCGACACCAAAAAAGCAGTACAAGCCTCGGATCGAGCATCCAATAATGAAGGTAGGGATGTATGGATGATGACGATGATGAAGATATGGTGTTAAAAAAAGTAAACGAGTTTCAGGATTTATAGGAGTTATGTCGAGTGTTAAAAATTATTAGTCAAGAGAGATTGTAACATGATAAAAAAAAGCAGAAATTCATCCTAAATAAATTTATGAAATCAACAATTTTCTTAAAAAAAGAAATATAATAATAAAAATAATAAGACTATTTAATGTAATAATGTGAATCACACTCGCAAGCAAATCCAAAGCCCTGAAGACTACTAAGATCATTTAAGAAGAGTATGGGAAACAATTTGTGGCGCTATATAGGATAAGAGAATAGATGCATGGAAACGAAAAATACTATTGCAAATTACAGGAAGAATAGGATAATGCCAGTTGCCAATTTTATAAAAGGACAATGATTTGATTATAATTAAAGACCGGATTTAATTGATATTGCAACTTTTTTTTGCAATAAAAAAAAAATCGGATCTGATTAAATATACAGCCGATATATACTAAAAATATCCTGCCTATTTAATTTTATAATGCGATTTGTATAAATTTTCCCACGTTTTATTAAATCATAGGAATTTATCGTTCGTCTGGAATTTTCTAGAAGCTCGGAGAGCCCAGTAAGCAATAAGCGTTTATATATGCATACATATGGTTGTAATTAAATTCAACGTAGTAGTACAGCGATTCGTGTGCGTTTACTTGTTGGTACTTGAATACATATTTCTTTGATCAGTTTGACCGCACAGCGAACGTATTTGATGTATTGCCTAAAATAAAATCAACTTTAAAAAGTAAGATTTAGAATTAGATTGCTCCTTACAATGATGATAAAGAAGTATTTTCATCAGATGGAAAGGTTATATATTGTTTCGTGTGTAACAAATCTGTGTCTACTGAAAAAAAATATCTATTAGATCATCATTCCAAAACAAGTGTATTAGTTTGTATTTTATGCTCATACCACATGTAAATTACTACACATTATTTCATGAATACATATATTGTTTTTAGTTCAACAGATAAATGCATTACAGAGGAATAAAGAAAAAAAAACAGCTTTTGATTACTTCTCAAAATTCGAATAGTAAAAATGTATTTTTTGAAGATTTATGCAACGCATTTGTTGCTGTAAATATTCCTTTGCATGAGCTGGGCAATCATGTGTTAAAATAATTTTTGGAAAAACATACTGGCAAATCATTTCCGGACGAAAGCACTTTAAGGAAAAATCACATAACAAATATTTTTAAAAACGTTATGGAGTAAATAATTAGTGATATTGAAAATAATTATGTATATACTCTTTTCGTTTATTGGCTATTGCAAATTTATTAATTATTAAATTAGTTGCATGTAAAGAACAAGAATCCACCAATTATGAAACTATTTGTTATCAATTCTTCGTCAAGAATGTTTCCTGGTATTGAACAAAAAGTATTAATTTTTATTAGTGATGCTGGTACCTACATGATCAAAGCAGCAAAAACATCAAAAACATATTTTTCCCGAAATTAATTCATATTACATGTATGGCGCACGCAATTAATAGAGTTCTAGAGGAAATTCGAAAATTATATCCTGACATTAATAAATTAATTGACAATAGGAACATATTAAGTAACTATTTTAAATTAAAATACTTATGAAACTTATATCATTTATTTCAGGAAAAAAAGCTTTCCTAAAAGCACCACATATAATGAATAAATACAGAAAAGAAATGACGGGTATACTTTTATCACCTGAACCTATTATTACAAGATAGTGAACATGGTTAAATGCTGCACTTTTCTATGCAAATAATTTTGAAGAGTTTGAAGAAAATTTGAAGAAAAACGTGTTTGAAAGTTTAATAGATGATGCTACAAGTGTCGAAAACAGCTGAAACAGTTTGCACAAAATAATTTAATCAAATGTAGTTTAGCGTTCATAAAATTATACTTATCCGAGTAATCCATGAATCTTAAAAATGTGGGAGAATCTAATAGTGAACTACTGAAAAACATGGAAAAATTGAAGATATTTTAACAAATATTCCTAGTCCTAAAATTAAAGAAAAATGTATGCATGTAATTGAAAAAAAATAAAAGGTATGCAACTTTGAAGTCTTACTATAAAGTTATGTCAAGTAAATCAAATGTTAATTTAAACATAACGCTTACTTTATTAAATTGTTTTAAATATGCACCAATAACTAATGCAAACTTAGAACGTAGTTTTTCTTTGTACAAACATATTTTATGTAATAAAAGATTTAATTTTAATGAAAATAATTTAGAAATGTATCTAATTATAAATTTTAATTACAAAAAGTAACATTTATCTAATTTTTTTATGTAACTTTTAAATTTTTATAGTGCAATTTATTATGCAATTTTTGTGTGTTTTAAATGCAATTAAACCGGGTCTTTAATTATAACATCTGGCTTGGTCATGTCATGCAAAGAAATGAGGAGAAGATGCTTAGGGTAGTGTTATAATGGTAATCTACGGAGAAGATACCTTGTGGGATAGCTGCATAAAACAGAAGATAGATTCAATAGATTAGGAGTTCAATAATGAAAGATGTTATTTTAGACTACAGTAGAATGGAAGGGGATCCAGATTGCGGGCGACGAGAACTCTTAGAGGTTATTAAAGGACAGAAGAAGACGAAAAAGAAGAATGTGTTCAAAAGTGAAAATCAATCACGGTTATTTGATTTAACTCGCAGTGTATACAATTATATAGTGAGATATTTTATTATTTTATGAAAAACCGTCATAACCTTTGTTTAATTTTTTATTCTACCGTAAAACTATCACGACCGATCTAGTTTTATGCATACAACCACGAATTCTACGAAATATAAGGAAAAACTTTTGAATAGTTTTATGAGAAAAATAATAAAAAAATTTGATTTGATAATATACATATATAAATATATATATACCTATACATATATTAGCATTTACATATCATTTGATTTTGAAGAATATCGTCGTGTGTGGGTGAGAATTATTTAAAAGAAAATTTAAACGTAACAAAACCGTGCAAAGTAAATAGATTTTAACCAGTGATAAAGTTCGATTTGATAGTTGTATAGCTGCGATATAATACATTGTACCAAAAAAGATCCAAATCGAGTTTAGATATTATTTTGAAGAACGCACACACACGTAAACACAAAAGTATATAGTTTTTAGATTTCTAAAATATAAGTTTTAAACACATTATGTATTGTTCACGTCCGTATAGTTACAAGTTCAGAGTTACGGTTGTTGACGGTAGGTCGACAAGGACATATACAGGGTGTCCCACTAATATATACCCATTGCAATATCTCCGGATATACTAAAGGTGATCGAATTTCGTGTATTTTTTTTTCTTATATTACTCACAGGTATAAGGACTATGCATATTTATATTTCAATTGATTTTTTATATTTTGGTAAACAACTTAAAAAATACATTTTTGAACAATTTGATGATAACAATTGTATAGAGTTTATTTGTATGAACATTTTAACGTATAATTTTTCATTACATTCATGATTTTGAATAATATTTTAAAGTTCAGAAAAAAAAAGTGTACAGTCAATTAACCATAATGATAATAATCATTTAGCGAATGCGATTATTACAGACTGCTGCATAATTATAGGTACTTTGCTCTAAACTTTAAGAATTGATTAAAAATCGCGAATTTTATGAAAATAAATAGCTGAAACGTCAATATTTTCAGAAGAATAAACTCTACAAAATCGACATAGGTATTCAAATTTTTTGAAAATAATAAAATTAAAAATTCAATTAAAATACTTACAAAATATAATTATTTGTTATCCTTATCTCTGCGAGTAATATAAAAATAAAACAGAATTAAATTATCTTTGTTTTTCAGGAGGTACTGCAGTGGTTATATCTTCGTGAGGCACCTATTTATTTTTGGTCGTAGCATAATTATTATTAATTTATATATATATACATATTTATCCTTAACGTCACTATTGTTAATATTAATAATTTAAATATGAATATGTATTAAACATAAATTCATACTAACCACCATTAAAAAAAAAAAAAATGGGCACCGAATTACAGTATGTAGGTACTTCGAAAATGTCCTGTCAAATATTTACGAATCAAGATTTTTTAAAATATTTAGATTTATACACATAAGAATAATGCGTAACTATATTTCCAAATTATTTTAAAATAATTGTTTACACTATGTAAGATTACAGTTTATTTTTTAAAGTACGTTTAGAAACCTAATACTAATTTGTGTACAATAAATTACGTGTAGTTTGTAAATTTACTTACTTCATACTCAAACGTAGAACACACGTAAACAAATAAATTAAAGAAATGAAAAAAAATATGATAATAAAACACGAGGGAAATGAACGCAGCGTGTTAAATGAGACCCTCTATCCAACTCCCCGGCTCTCTCTCTCTCTCATTATATATGAGTATATATGTATTCCTCAGTTCATGCTTGTACGATTATCAATTGTAATTTAAAAACAAATCATAAAAAACTACCACTTTAAGCTTACATAATATTATTTTGCGTAAAATAAAAGTAATAAACAAGTAGATTTGTTCCGAAGGAAAACGTACAGGTATAATAATATATTATTTGAAGTACAACAATGGGTCGTAAAATAGGGTAAAATAAGCTTACGAATAAATCCGTATACGGTGCTTAAAATATAGTCGAAGGTATCATTTCTATATTTTATAATAATCCTGGGGAAAAAAATAAAAATAAAATAAAAGCCCATAATATGTACTAGGTACATAGTAACTTCCTTTTATTAAATTTCTGTTTTGAGGTCTTCAAAATATGCAAAAGCAATTACTGTAGGTAGGTATATTCTTTGTGCGGCGCAAGATAAAATAACAAGGGATTCATTTTATAAAAATAAATAATACCTACTACGAGGTTTCGTCGGATATTCGGAAATCATATTTTATCGGAATATAATTAAATTCACGCGGACCGTGCGTTAATAATGAGCCCACAATTTATAATATCGGACCATCGATACTGCAGTATCGAGTAACAAAAATATTACATCGGCGAGAGAATATTACGTTAAATTTATTTTTATTTTAAACATGATTCCGTGCATTATAGACAGAATGTGGAGATTTCCCATGTGAAATCCCGATCGCTACGAAAAATTGCAATAGAAACTTTTACGTAAGACTTTTGCAATTGAAGTTTATTGGCGTTATATGCACTGCGGGCGGTACACGCACTTATAAAACGCCATTCGAGACGGCACCACCGGACACCGACGCCTAAACGATTTCGACAAAGAGGTTGGGGGTTAGGTCAGAGATAAACGAGTTGGGAATTCAATGAGTGTTTATCATTGACAGCGATGGCGAACGTTGGAATTCTGAGGGAAATGCGACGGGAGTATAATAATTCAAAAGGTCCATTGTTAAAGAGTCATCTCGTCAGAAGAGTCTAAACGCCGCGCTGACAAATCGGCGTCCATTAGTTAGCTTGGGATGCGAGAGCAGCAACAGTATGGGTGGTTGTCATAATTTTTATTTTTTTTGCTCTCTCGTTCGCGCGCTACTCAGGAATGAAAAATCATTTGTAAACCGTACACTCGTAATCTGAAAACGGGCGGAGGGAATATTAATGATAGTAGAAAAAAATATATTATTGGTCGAAATAAATAATAACACGCGTTCGTCGTCGTGTTCGTGACGGAATCCGATTTAAAAACGTATCGGTCAGACGGAGAAGTCACGATAAAGTCCAACTCCATATTTCATTCCGGAAAGTTTTATTTTCCATTTATTTACGTATATACGGTGTATACTTAAATGGTTTTTTTTTTTTTTTTTAATAATTCGAGTCCATTGAATTTGTTTCGATTGGAATGACTGCGGACCGACGGCACGGACGCAGACCAAAGACGTCATTTGTTTTCATCATCATACAGTACTTATCAATAAGGAGAGTAGCGTAGACAAAAACGAAAAAACGCGGATAAGACGGGAAAAGTTAACGAGGGAACGTGGGGGGGGGGGATTGAAAATATTGAACAATAAGTAGGTAATAAAATCCGACGCATTTAAAACCATTTTAAACGTTTCTTAAAAGTGTATCCGTGCAGCGTTTACGCATTGGGAAACAACAAAATACATTTATCTATACGGTCACGGTTGTGAATATGTTTAAGATAATGTTATCGGTACACATATTTAGAGGGGCGAGGGGAGGAATCGCAAGCACGCGCCCCGTGCGGTGTATAATAATATATAGCGGACGTTTTTAGCAACAGGCAAATGGTAAAAAATAAGGGGAAAAAAATGTACGTGTCCGGTGACAAGAAATATAAGAGAATATCATCGTGTCTGTACAACAGTGGCGGCGGCGGCGGCGATGACTAATGCGTTTATTTTGTATAGGGCTCCGACGACGACGACGCGAACCCTTGCGGAGGTTCGTTACGCGCCAAAAAGGTCACATAATCGTTTACCGGTATATAAAAGTAGTGCAGCTAGGGTAGAACCGAAGGTGTGTAGACGAGAAGACAAAATATCTCTACGCTTTTTATTTATTTATTTATTATTTTTATTTTTATTTATTTTTTTTTTTTTTGCACTGCAGTGTCGCTCGACTTTTCGCTTTTGTCGGGTCCATTTGTCGGTCCGTCGGCCAAATGATAGATTGCCAAGGCGTCTATCTTTCTCTGTGTGTGTGTGTGTGTGTGTCTACACTGCTACTACATTCCTATTCGACCGGCTCAAAAGCTCAAAAGACAACCCTCCTCGGCAACACACCTTCGATCCACACTGCGACATCCAGATGGTTGTAGTCCAAAAGGCTTTCTCGCACAAAAACGGATTTTCTACGACTACGATGTGTATACATATATATATATATATATATATATATATATATACAATAATAATATATTACGCTGCACAAACACATTAACGGCGGCGATGACGACTCCCTCCTAATCATTATCAGCTCCTTTTAAGAATTTCGGTACCGTGATTAAAACCCCGAAGCTCTGAAAACGCTTTGACGTTATACGTATACTCTTGATTAGTAACGAGCATTCACAAAAAGGCTCGTCGTCTTGTCGTCTTTAAGGGCGATGTATAGAGTTGACTGCGGAGTTAAAAGAGAAAAATACCGTTATTATAGATGAATAGACGGGGGAAAAAGGGACTCTCCTTCAAAAGACATCCCAGACCATCGCCGCTGCGCTTTACGTAAAATAAACAAAATTCTCATTACTTTCATGGTATTTTGCCGTATTATACAAATAGACTATAGCGTCGCAAATCGATCGATCAGCAATATATATATATTTATAATATTAACGATTTTCAATAATGCGGGAACGTTTAGTACGAGTTTAGTCAATAGAGTTTTAATATAAAAGAAAGGAAATTATTTAGTTACCTATAACAAAAAAAAAAAAAAAAAAATAAACCAGAACGTTTTTATTTTAAAAATAAAAATATCGATGAATATTATCGGTATGACGACGTTCGTTATTATTTCGTATAAACTGCAGCGATGTTTTTATTTTTTTTTCCCCCCAATAATATAGATTGAAATACGAATAAGGTTAAATTGAAACGTCAACGGATAGTCGATGTCTGTTGCTTCGTATCAATATGATACTAGCTGTTATCCCCCCCCCCACTATGGCAAATAAACATAAATATATAATTTTTTTTTTCAAATCATGAACACTTTTCATATTGAATAGTTAAAAACGAATTGTTTCAAAATGTACAATATTTCGTAACTCGTATTTGATTAAATGTATAAAAGCGAGCGAGTCAACGATGCGTTTTTATGTTCCCGGAAATCCGTTTTTCGGGGCTAATAAACGCTATTAAAGTGTTCGCGCAGCAATTTAAAGAGTTTAATACATAAGTAATAAGTATAGGTAATTGAGTATTATAATACGAATCGGTTTGTGGAAAATTAATTTTGTTTAGTTTCCCCGTTCGGCGCTATGAAATAGTACACGAGAAACAACTGCAGTGAACAGCAGAGTTCCGTCACTATATAGAGTCGAATCTCTCGCCATTTGTTTCGCATAGTATGCTGTAGAACTTTGCAAAACGATAAAAAAAAAAACCGAGTACTTACAACAATAATAACAACACTATATTATAAATTACTTACAAAAAAAAAAAACAATTTACGAAATTTGATCATAAAAATGGTAGGGGCGGGAGTTGAAAGTTCAAACCCCCAAGAAGCGCGTGATATGTGCACCGACACTTACGTCATGCATATACAACACATTCCGTGCATCCAGTTTAATTGAGGAGGATCCGTATGTATAAAAAAAAAAAACACTCTGCTCCCGTAACAACCGTGGTCAAATTCACATTGGAATTAAATCGAATTTCGATCGTTTCAGTTGTACAACGCGAATTCCAGAACCTCAGCTCGTTTCGACCCGAAAGAGTCGTTGATGATGATGGTCGAAAGTAGCGAGGGCACGGGGGGGAGGGAAATATATAACAGAGAAAATGGCCGCTGCTAATTTCGGGGAGAATTTCGCGAAACCGGAATCGCTGTGCTCGAAAGTTTCGTCGGCACTCGAAACAATTACGAATTTTAGTTTTTAGAATTTCTTTTTTGTTTTTTCGCTATCCGTTCAGTTAATATGCACGCGGGAAAATTTGAATATCCCCGTATTCCCACGCGCGTATTTTACACGTAATAACGTACACCGCTGGTTTTCACGCTGGTTGCCGAACGAACGCCGCGACAATCGAAACAATCGAAAGTACGTTTGAAATGAAACAAAAAATTTACAATATTATCGTGACGCGGAGCAGCGGTGCGATTGGACGCGGCGCTGTTATCGCGCGGTGGTGTCGGGCGCGCGATTTTCGGTTTTTCAATTTGAAAATTAAAATACGTTAACGTACGGCCGGACGCTGTGCGCGAATGCCGTGAACGCGGGCGCCGGTCATTTGTTTCGAATTAAATATCGCGAGAAAATTTCCGGCGCGACAAAAACGCGCACGGCGCGTGACGTTATTGCGACGCACGCGAATGTTTCGTGTTCGGGCGCCGACGACGACGCGGATCAAACGGATTTATCAACGGCGCACGTTGCGGTTAGGTGTTAATTCTCATCGGCGCGAATGCGATCCGTTTTACCGGTGCGCGTGGATTGCGCTAAAAACGCGAAACGATGCCAATTTCAATTTTACAGTGTAAATAATATTTTCCCGCCGCCCGTTCCGTTATCAATGAAACGTTCACGGGGCGAATGAGCGGCTCGTCTAGCTACCGTAGGCGCGTGGTGCGCTGTTATTATAATGATGTAAAATTTCTTTATTTATTTATTTTTTTTTTTTCGTATTTTATTTTTGCCCTCGAACGCTCAACGATACATCAAACGCGATATGACATTTTTCGGACGGCGATAATATCCGACGACGGGGATTTTTACATTCCGAGTATGTATATGTATGAGGACGAGGAGAATATAATATTCGGCGTATCGGTTTTGCTATATTATGACGCGTGTTTTTTTTTTTTTTTTGATCTGTCTGTGAATAATTTTTCTACATAAAATAATAATAAAAAAAAAAAACAACCGAATTAATCGAAATTTAATCATGGAAATAATATTAATTACGTACGGTACAAATAATTGAATATATGTGCATACGAAAAAAAATCAATATGTCCTAAAGGATGTGTGCAACCGGTTTCGTTTATATCAGTACACAACGCGAACTAAGATCTTAGTTTTCTACCAGAAAGCCCATTAATATTCGAGATGATGAGGAAAACCTGGTTTTTAACTTACTTAAGGAATAGATAAGCTTCAGGATTTCCGATAGAAAATGTTGGCCAGTCGATGCATGGTGAGGTCAGCTTTTGTGTTTTTCACACTTGGGAATATCACAGAATACTACTCTTTGAAATCATATTACATACATATATCGCGAATAACGAAACGAATTACTCGTTGGACAAAAATTACTTTCTTATTTATTGATATATGTTGATTTAAGCAAGGCATTAACGAGTTAAAAAGTTAAAAGTAGATTTTAATTTAATTTTCAAAATGGCTTTTGATCTCTGATTATTTAAATTAAATTTACAGTGAAATTAACTTAATACATAATTAATTCATTTTGACTTTTGAGTAGTAGCACGTTAAATTAATTTCGGTTTATTTGAATTTTAATATACGATTACATTTACAATCCATAGAGTACAATATTTTACTCAATTCGAATAGGTGTCGTCGTATAAATACAATTTTTTTACTCAACATTGTACTCAAACACGTGTGGAGTTCTGAAGTTTGAAATAAATTTAGGCGTAGCTTCCTACTGGATCCCCCTCTCAAGCTACCCCTAACTACGTCTTCAAAAATAAATATTATTTCCCAGAAAATGTCTCTGCGTTAAACAATTATTTAAATGAAAAAATAAAAAAAATCATAAATTATAGGTGTTAACGATTTTCACAAGGTATTTAAAATTTTACAAAATTATAAATTCAATGTGATAAACTTAAGACAATTAAATTGCCAAATTAACTTTTGAATGAATTGAATTATAACTAATAAATCCACTTAATGAATTTTTTTTACGTTTTAATTTTTTTTTTTTTGGATAAACTTTAATTAAATTAATTGTTATTCATCGATTTGTTCGATCTTGAATCATAATATACGTTCGACGGTTTTTCTACGGAAATTATTTTCGCGATTATATTTACGGACACTAGAAGTAGAATTCCGTGAAAACGTCGGGCACGACGTATCGGGCGTATAATACGTGAAAACCAGACATTATACGGTATTGTTCAAAAACGCATTTCGGAGTCGATTCACTATTTGGGGTCTCCTCTCATACGCGGATAAAACCGTATTACATCATCCGCGCGTTCTATACGCGTGTTTAAATGATAATGATAATAATAAAACGAAAAAACCGAACACGACGATAATCACTTTCGCAAGTCGAACCGAGTCTGTGTACCGTATCCGCGTATACGTATATCCGCCGAGCACTGCCATCCCGCGGCTGTCGCATCAATCACACCGCACCTCATAATACTCGGTACCGCCGCTGCCGCCGGAAAGAGCAGGGGCGGTGACGAAGCGATGCGGTCGGAAAGGGTTTAAGCGGTGTGAATACTATTAGATTGTGGGAGATGGATGCAGTGGCAGAGAGGGTGGCGGATGTTATAGGGGAACTGTTTGGCGAAATATTTCCGATAAGACGGATCGAGCTGGTGGAACGTGGAGTCGTGGAAATGCCAGCGTCGACGCTATTATCTATCACACGCGTGGAGCGAAGGGAATAACCGAGCATAAAACATGTTGGCTGTTTTTCGCAGTTATTTATAGAAACGTTTTGAAATTTGCGCGGTTATTTTTTTCCGTTTGAAATCTGACGAAAATATCACGACAAACTTCAAACTTGTTAATTTCCTAGTTAATAAAACGTTTAATTGTTATTTAGCGAAAAGTGAGCGTCCCAAACAATCGTGCTTCGTTTGTAACAATCTGTTTAAATTTTTTTTTTCATATTTACTTAAACAACGGTGAAGGAATGCGAAGTATAAATTTAAAACTCATAATCGATTATTGGCCACTTTTCGTGGTCCAATCAACTTTAAATTTTTGTACGCACCCATATTTTCGATCACAGTACAATAGTCAATAATCAGATTTCCTATTTTTCGATATTCAAGACGCGTGCAAAACGGTTTTCGTCTTGAACGGCGAATTTGGAAAAACTGTTGAAATATCGAAAACTTGATCATTCAATATTGTTGTCCATGTGTTCCTCACAATGTATAATTCGTGGTCAAATTTTCCATTTTCCCGAAGAGGTGGACAAACGATAGACGATTAAAGACTATTTAGCCGTGGCATCGATTTTAATGAAAATATTTTCACGCGTATACTCGTACATCATGTTAACATATAAATTAAATATAATATTGTACCTATAGACGATACTCGATAACATACGTTTTAAACGTACGAGTCGCTTTCGGCAAAATACGAAATCGAATGAAATCCATCTATTTTACAAGGTGTCTTTCCGGTACGATATGACTTGTTTAATTGAAAACGCACCGGCTCCGGTACCCTTAACCAATAATACTTTCGACCGCTGCATATTATTGTGTATCCTACCCGCACGATAGTCCGTTGACCTATCCGTTGGAGGGATGAAATTAAAAAGCTGTCCTAGGATAACGGGGATGGGTGCAGCCACTGGTGTTGGTGAGAAGTTGGGAAGGTGGATATAGAGAGGAAATAGATTTGTATCCGTAAGCAACGATAAACCATCGCTTATTAAAAACGATTCTGAGCGGAGTTCAGTTGACAATAATGCTTTGACAACAATATATATGTCATATTACGGTAAAATAGGCATTATATATTTTCTTTAATAATATTTGATTGACATTATACTGGTTTTCCCGTTTTTCTTATGTTTTCCTGGTTTTTCTATGTTTTTCTCGGTTTTTTTGATGAGCGAAACTCCGGAGAAAATCGAAAAATGACCTGCTTAAAGTATCACCTTGAGAAAATTTCCTTTCAGAGAAGAGTCTACATGGTATACACCGGAGTAAGCTTTCTCGTAGAAAGTATTCACAGAAAAGAAAAAAAAAAAAACTTTGTAAAACCAATAAGTTCTTCGCTTCACTAAGAATCTAAAATTGAAAATTTGTCTTTGCGCGCGTCTGATCTTAAATCGCTTATTATTAGGTGTAATTAGGGCTGAATACCGGGGCAGTTGCATGGTCGGTACAACCGCAACGTGTTCGTGTAAACATATTACGTAGTTATCAATCGTTTATTATTTAACATTTATACGCTCGTCGGCCGTTACGTACGCATCGTGTTTGTAAATACACAATTTGGTCGGTACAACGTCGCGAAAGAAAACGAAAAATCATCACCCAACGTCGACGAGTTACTGCCAACGGCTCTGATATGATAGTATTATTATTACGGTGGTATGGGTTCAAAAACAATACAGCCGACATTATTTTACGGTGATTTCACGTAAGTAATCATACAATAATTTTAACTACTCATTTGAGTATCTTTAAAGCGGCACGGACGATGTGTTTAAACGCCATGCGATACGCGTTACGACTGCCCCCTACAACTTCCGTCACCCATTCCGAAGACGCTTCGGTCTACCTATATGCATCCCGCGGGCGACCTTTCCGACTTTGCGTCTACGCGAAAACAACGGGCATCGGCGGTGAAAGTCATTATTTTTCTATCACGACGATTTCGGACACTGTACACGATAATCGCGGTCCGGCGCCCGGTGAAAAGGAAACAGCATGGCTCGCGGTCCGTGCGGCGGACGTCGCGTTGAAGATTTTCGTCGTTGAGGGTCAGGCGGGGTGATACAGTGTTCCGGTTATTTATTATTATTATTATTATTATTTTTTTTAAAAGGAATGCGACCTTTTTTCTCCCGTCACCGCCGCTGCTTCGGCCTCCTCTAGCGGCGTCGCGTGGCGGTAAATGAGGCCGACACGAGCGTTGAATACAAATGTCCCGCGTCCGCACCGCCGCCACATCAAAATCGGGTCGAATCTCGGACACAAACACACACACACGCGCACAGAATGGACACGTATTGTGGAGCGCGTGCAGGGGGCGGAGGGGAAGGGGTGACTTTAAAATATCGCCGCTCGGCACGCGCGGGGAGGTGTGTTTTTATTCGGTGAAAATCGATCGTACCGAACATAATTTGTCGAGTACATACCTGCCGCGTGCCGGAGACGACGATCTTAAAAAAAAAAAAAAAAAACGCACTTTTTCCGAGCGCGCACCACCACTTCCCCGAAGAACCCCTTTTCTTCGGGTTTATCTCTTTTCCGCCGCCGACCGCCGTGTCTCGTGCTCCCGCCGCGAAAGTACCGAATTCCGAACGCGATTACTTTTTTTCTTTTTTTTTTTTTTTTTTTTTTTTTCCGTCGTCATCGACGGCTGCGCATAGGACGACGTTGATTTTCAAACGTGAAATTGCCCGCGCCAGGTCGTAAAATTGAGATGAGAAATTTAACCGTTCGTTCCGATCTCCGGGACGGTGTCCCCGCCGTCGTCGCTCGCCGCCGGCCGGAAAACAATTCGAATGTTCACGTCTCGACGGATACGCGGATATATATGCGGATTGTGCGCGCGATAGCATGTAAACGTCCTACGCGTTTGCCGAAAAATGTCAAATTATACATTTTTTTTAATAGCGAAATAATGGCGAACACTGTAATATATAGTTTCTCGTTTTCAAACCGATCCGGGCGCTAACCGGAGTCAAACCGCCTGGAAAAATGTATATATGAAAATACCCTCGAAGTCTAGTTTTTTCAAACTATTTTTTTTTTTGTATTTAAATACTACGGCTGTAGGCACGGCCCCAGGAGATTGGGTCGGAACACTGGACTATCCCAAGTGTGTTAATATTGTATTCGAATGTCTAAAATCGTTAAAATGTCGAAAATTTACGGTGCTTTATTTTTTTTAAAATTCAACTTTTTTTTTTTTTTTTCTTTTGTAAACAAATAACAATATAATGTTTTTATTTGTCTGATTCCGACGTATTTGCGTATTCGCTAAACATATATTTAATATCGTTAAAACGTGCGCTCTAACCTCACAATCCCGATTGATTTTATTAAAATTATTATTACTTTTACGTTTTTTTTATGTCGTTATCATACTGCACTCAGAAGCGGAAAACATTCAATTGTAAAACTACTTTACGGATTTAGATAAATAATGTGTATGCACAGTGCAATACTCGTTGAGTACTGATCACTGAGTGATTAACCGGCTGTTGTTCTTATCCATTGTTAATAGGTGTATTGTTATAATTTAAATGGCACAGTTATAATATACAGTTCAACAAAATTACACGATAAAAAATAGTGTTTTTTTTTTTTTTTTAAAAACCCATATTTACTATGGGCAGAAAGAAGAGGGCTTGCGAAAATTACCACCTCGGCGCCAAAGACTTGAATATTTTTCTGCCTAACAGATTAAATATAGACAAAATAACTGCCGTGTCTGCGCGGTCGATTCTTCCAAGACCACCGCGGTTTAGAGTGACGACAATAAATATTAACACGCGAGTGTCGATGTTCCGGTTAGACAACTAGACAAATTTCAACTAGATACGGATAAAACATTATTGACGGAAGAGTATCTAGATTTAGGTAACAGGTATTTGTACCTGTAGTATGTTTATCTAAACAAATTATGCCGAAATAAAATTCTAATAGGGCGGCCGTGCAAAATTACGGATTTTCTAAACTCATTTATGGACAATTAAAAGTTCGTTAACTCGTTAAGTTATACGGTTAAAATATAATTAACTCAAGCGAAACCTAGGCCAACGAATTTATTTACGTTCGTCCCCGTCTAGTGTCCTTGTTAGGTAATAATAAATCAGAAACCACCGAGTTCAAATAGCTTTGAGTCGTTTAATTCAACGCCACGACTTATTTGAACACACCAATAGAAAATTAAATATGACGGGTCAATCTAAAAAAAAGAAAACGTACAGAAATAAGGCGAAAAAATGCCGGACAATAACGTACCGAAACCGTTTAATTTGATATTAGGGGACCGATAAACACATAAAACGATATACAGGTATACCGGTTACACAAATAGACCCATCCCCCCGAGGTGTCTGAACAATGTCGATCACGAACCCCGTAAGACATCTCGGTCCGTCGCGAACGCTAGCTGTCTTATCTTATCATCGACAGATTATCGGGGACGCCCCGCGAACCGGATTCTCGCGTTCGCGTCGCCATAGCTCGTTTGTGCGACCGGTGCGCCAACAATCGTGTCGCGAACCTGCGGACGCGCGCCCCGGTAAAAGACGCGAGTGAAATGTCCCGCGTTCAATCCGGACGGTCCGCGCGGGCGCGTAAAACAATCGTAATAATAACGCGCGGTACACACAATACACGAATGCACGTCGGTGGGCGCGCGGCCGTTCGAGCGTCCGCGCTCCGAGTGGGTTCCCGCGTTAATCCGATAAGGGCTTCCGCGACACGCGCGGCGGCCCCCGGCACCGCCGGACACGGTATACCAATTAAATCTGTCCGCGTCCGATAATCAACTTAACGGCCGGCCACTTCGGGCGGCGGCGGCGGCGTCGTGTTGTTGTTTTGCACCGCCGCGCGCGTGCACGCCGGCCCGTGTCCATTACGCACGCACACGCACGTGCCGTTTTCGGCGCGCGCGAAAGAGACCGCGCGCGCCACGTGTATACAAAACATACATATATACACACACGCGTATACTATATTATAGAGGGGAATATTATTATTTCATTATATTATTATTATTATTATTGGCTTACGGTCCGCGGCGATTCCGTAATAATAATAATGCGGACCTCGCGGCGACGAATCTCTCGGTTTCCGTACGGTTTTTATTACGCGCACACCCCCCCCCCCCCCACCCATCCTCTCTTACGCCGTATTGTTTGTTTCGCGCCGCCCCGCGGCGGCGAGAGCGGTTATCGCGCGGGAAATGGACGTCCCTTACTACGCCGCGTCCGCCGTGACGAAAATCCCCCGGCGGGACGGCTAGTGGAAAGTGTCGAAACCCTTCTACCGCCCCTTCCCCTCGCTCAAATTTCTTTGAATTTTTCGTCGAGGCGTTCGCAGAGAGAGTCGAATTTCTCCCTCCTACCCTCCACCCCCCTCGAAAACAGAGACCGTACCGCGGTATTATTGGGTCGATTGAATTTAAAAAATATTACTTTTTCACAAACTACACACTACAGTGGACACCCGTAGTATATTATAGCCGTCTCCTCCGGACCAAGCGAACTCGGACTCCCGGGGTTTCAGAGCCGTTTTACAGGCGGACCGAAGATTGATACTAGTCGAGTGCAACGCGTATTTCAATGTACGTTTCGCCGTGTTGTGTTACGCGGGAGGACAGTGATTTTTCGACTCCGGACAGTCTCCCTCCCCTGCACCCTCAACCCCCCCCCCCCCGCATCACTCGAACGAAGCCAGCCGGACGGAATTTCGTATACATTATTGGCGTGTCGAGGGTGTTGGGCGTTCCGACACTCGACCCATCCCTGCCCCCCACCCCTCCTAACTGTTTTCGCAATCGAATACCGGCCGTTTTTTGTTTTACTCTCGGGAGTCCTTATCGACGACCGGCCCGTTTCCGTTCGAACCTCGAGGAACCCCACCGGCGAAACACGCTCATCCGCATCGAAATGCACACCGACGCCCGTCGCTATGAGTGGCGGTAATTTCATCGACGCGGAATCGCACGCGAACCGAGGGGGGCAGCGCATAGTCTGTTTTCGACGGACGAACGGTCCGTGCGTACGAACAGAATTCAACATTGGATATCCAAACATCATGTCAATATCAACGCCGTCCGGAAACGTGGAAATTCTCGGGCGATTTTAGTACGCCGCAGTGGTATTACGGCGACGAATGTACCCGAAATCTCGAAATACCCGAGAAACATCGGCGATTCGGTATCGTCCATTTCGGTGCGCCGTAATCGATTTCCCGTAAACGTCACGCTCAAAGACAATAAACAACACGACACAAGTAGGCACTTCAACACTTCAATATCATCCCGGTAATATGGCGCGCAATAGTAAATATATCACGCGTTATTTAACGGCGCACCGTTCGAATAAAAACGTCGTGATCGCATTGTCTCGTAAACGTCAACGCCGATTGGCCGATAGGAAAAGCAACAGCGTATAACGCGAAGATTAACTTATCCCACTCGAATTCCCGGAAACGCCGTAAAAACTTTTGTGCGCGTCTGACGCCGGGAAGAAAATTACAAAAATCAGTATTCGTTTATTATTTAAAATTGTTACACAAGCTCTAAAAGGTTTAAAAGTTTTGGCCCGGAGTACGTATCGAAAATTATTACCTGCAGCAGGTTATAATAATACGGTGCAGCAGTAACTTTCCGTCGTGTTTCGGAATTCCCCGTAGTTTCGACTCGCAACAATGAATTCAATTTTTTAAACGGTTCTCGTATAACATTTTGTAGGAAGAACAAAACGTCCAGACAATCTATCCGATTCGTACACGTACCGTTGTACCATAGATAATTACAGGATACAATTGCTACTGTCCATAACGACAAGATAAGTTCGAGATACTGGGCCCATCATCAAATGCCGAGAGAGACCGTTTTAGTACATATTTTTATCCGCCATTTCAACAGCGCGACTAGCTTAACTTTGTGTGTTTTAGAATTAGCTTAAAAAAAACCATAATTACAGTCAAATCAAATAGATCATTTTTATGGTATTTATTCGCATACATAAAATGTGAAAATAATTAGATTTATAAAAATGTAAAAACAAACAGACATATATCGCACGATGGGTGGGCCACTGTTGTGAGTGAGAAGTTGGGAACTGACCCAGACTCATGTTTGCATTACTAAGTCGTAATCTGAAGTTAGTAGTACTCATATAACTGCAGTGTTCACGGGATAAACTCGAACTCGAACTGTCTGGGATAATGCTGCGACGACCATCAGTCAGGTGTAGCTGAATTTTTGTATTGTGTAGTTTTAAAAAAAAAATGAAAAGGAAACCCCGACTTCTAATGAACACGTCAATTCCCGAAGACTCGGCTGGCGAGAAGCACCGCGCGGCCGCGTTTGACGGCGAACAAACGACTCGGGGAAACGTCGAAACAACGTTGTGTACCCGTACACAATAATATTATAATAATACCTTTGGCCGGACGAGCAAAAGCCGCATCAAAGGCCCGTCGTCTCGCCGCGCAAACTAATTCGAAACTCATCAGCGTTCGCGTCAACCGTGACTGCGCCAAAGGACCTCGCGGCCCCGGGCGGCGGTGGCGGTAGAGACCTGCGGTCGGTCCGACTCACGATGCGGGCGGCGACGACCGGATGATCGGCGCGGCGGGAGGGTGTGTTGGGGGAGGGAGACGGTTCGAAACTCTTCTGGTACGCCGATAACCGGGCGATAAGTCACGCGCGCCAATTTCGAGGACCGTTTCCTCCCCTCCGCCGCGGCGGCAACGATATTTCGCGACAATGATATCGACGGCGGCGGTAATAGTCGTCGCACTATTACGACGCGCGGCGTCGGGCGGTGTCGTTTCCGCGGTCGCCCGAAACTCCGCCCGATATTCGAACGTAACGCGCGACGACGATGACAATGTATCTGTAACGACAACGACGACAACAATTATTATCGTTATCGGAACGCGCGGCGGAGTGGTCGAAACCGATGCGCGCACCCGCACCCCGCCGCCGCCGCCGTAACGCGCGAAAACAATAATAACGTGGCGTTGATCTCGCGCGGTTCGAGATCGTTTACGATTCCGGCCCGCGGTCGGCGAACGTCCGGGACGCGGGCGCGATCCGATTACCGCGCGATCAGACGCGTTAACCGTTCTCGTTTGTCCGTCCGTTTCGATTGGACATACGCGCGCGATTGACGGCGGACAGGTGCGCGACCGGCAAAGCGGATTTTCGACGTTTCTCCTCCGGCAGGGATCGTGAAAAATCGCAAATAACTTACGGTGTATTTTAAATTATGTATTTGCAAACGGTTGGATTTTTTTTTTTTTTTTGATTGACGACATTTCATAAAAAAAACTATTATTTAACGGTGTCCACGCCCTCTAGATCACTAGATCACTCCCCTTCCTCCCCTCGTAAATCCGTCCCTGGCCATTACTGTGAAACGCGGCATTCGTGTACATTAGTAAACGTTATTAGCCGTTGTCGATATGCGTTTTTAAAAAAGGAATAACGTCGTGACTTCTCATGTAACACGGTCATTTCCACAGCGTTTTCCTTTCTAAAACGGCGGCTTTTCGATTTCGTTTTCCGCGCAAACTTAGCGCTTCGTGAACAAACGATTTTCGTTCGTTTCAGAGCCGAACGCTGAATATAATTCTTGCTTTTTTTTTTTTGCTTTTCGTACTATTTTACGCGTTATTATCGTTTACTGTTATTTCAACATGGTAAATAAATTATACAAAACAACACGAGAAGACACAAAAAACAAAGTCGGGAAGGTTAAATCATTACCGGCGTGATATGATTCTGAGTTTGCGAATGATATTACAGGGGAATAAAATGACATCGTGTCGAAATCGTAATTGGTAGTTTGAAAAAAAAATCAGCTAATCAATATTTTTAATGTCTAACATTCCTCGGATAAAAGAAACTCTTGTAGTCTCTTGCGAACATAACATAATATATCGTTTATATTATATCTTTTCTTATGCGATACAGAGTGATCCTCGATAAGACTATAATTATCTCGAAAAGAATTATATTTTTTCGGATATCATTATCAGAGAAAAATTATTTAACAAAAAGTAACATTTTTTGAAATACCTAATGAATGCTCGACGACACAAGAATCGCCCGCTATACCTACGATTTACTTGCCGCGCGAAAATCAATGTGTTAGTAATAGGGTCATTTCAATATGTTTTTTAATTCACGTGTATTACAGGTCACAAAACTTGTCTAGAAGTTTTAAAACAACAGGAAAAAAATTCACATATTTTCGAATAAATTTATTAAACTATCTAATAAAATATTACAAAATTAACTAATAAACTTTCATGCGCCAATCGTCTGGATTATAAATATTTACGTTGTGTCGTAATCGCGTTTTTTTTTTTGTTACAAATCAAAATTAGAAGAAAATATTAATTTAAAAATAAAATATTTATGTAAATCAGTTAGTATCACTGTGTCCATTATTCAAACAATTTACAACGGGCCGGATCACTTTGATATTGGATTCTGAATGCGCAAATGTCGGATCTTGCGCGGTTTAAATGACGCCACTGATAAGTTTAGTACGGGAAGAAAAAAATGGATTTTTACTACTTTTAAAAATCGAATTCTCGGGAGATAGTCGAATGCGTACGTGAGATACTATATATATATAGTAGTGTAAGAGGCAAAAAGTTTTTAAGAGTTATTTCGGTTAGATTTCTCTCGACATTCGGGTCGTTTACTCGGTATAGGTATCCTCCGTGTATTGTATTTGGCACGACGATGACGGCGTAAAGAACCCGACGTGTAAACCGATTCGGCACGAGGAGGGCGTATAGTAATAGTTTCCAATATAAACGGACACTTGGCATCGAGATTCGACACGTTTTTCTACTTTTACCAAAACGGTCAAGAGGGTGCGAAAATAGCCGATATTTTCGAGAGGAAATTCACTACGGCGATGATGGGCCCCGTCTGAATTACCTCCTTCCGCGATTAATGCGTGGAAATAGACGCGGAAACGACGATCATATTAGAAAACACTCTAAACGTAATAACAATACAATCCTACGTCGTCTTGTACAGGTTTGAGTTTAGATTAAAATAGCAAACGGTTTACGGTCGTGTGATAAAATACGCGTGCAGCTATCTAGAGAACGTTTCGGAAAAAACACCGTGTAAATTGTATTTGACGATTTTCTTCATATTTTGCGTTTATTAACGGCCTTGACCAATTCGATCTAATTCATCCAATTTCATCAGCTACTGTCCAAGACTTCTATACAGTATATTTTAAATAAATAATAAAGACAATCGAATAATATTAAAATTCGCGGTTTTCCGGAATCGGGAACCGTAACAGAACTCGACATTTAACCGGAATAATCCGTTCGATATTCGTTTTAATCGCATCGCGCACGAGGCTAAAACGACCGTCGCACGAACGCACGATTACTGATACTGAATGTTGTAGGATTGGACCGAAGATCAGAGGACAATAACGCTTTTACGAAAAAATCTTTAAACCTTTCTCGTCGCTCGGGGAAATCAGCTGATACCGGATTTTTTGGTCAGATCATTTAACGACGGCTCTAATGGAACAGGGTCTCTCTTGGCAATTACTTGGTCGAACTGACGGGGGCCCGCTTACCATGTACGAGGCTTTGGACCGTGACGACGAAACCGACCTACGGAGTGCGCGTATGAGGAACAAAAAAACGGTGGTGTATAGGGGTGTTTGGGGGGGAATTGAAGGGATTTCGTTTCTGCGAAAACGACCTTTAATTACGACGCCGCCGACCCGTAACCCGGAACAGTTGCAATTAGTCACTTTAAACCTGCTGGGCCCGACGTTATACGGCCGGGAAGTGCGTTGAACCTGAACGACGGGAAATTTGACCGAGTTCACTGCTGCGACTAAAAACTAAACACTATAAGGAATAATGAAATTTTTTTTTTTTGTTTTATTAGTAAACCGTTAAAAGTGCGATTTTCATAAAGCAATAATAAAGTTTGCGTCCGTTTTTATTATTTTATAACAACTGCAACTATATATACTACCAACGCGCATTTTCAACGGACATTAAATAATAATATTCCTCCGTATTTAGTTTAAATATTTTTGCTGAAAGTTTTATTAAACGGTTCGCGAATATTGAAAAGTTTGATTAATGCGATTGCGTACATTATAATTTAATATTATACATCCGGTATACCTACTTTGTCCGATGACCTATTTATACGCGATTATTTGTATTAAAACGATAATATAAATATATATTTCTCGAGTTTATTCGTTTTCGAATGTATACAACTCAAACATAATAATCGATTCAAATTTAGTAAAATATCATCAACGTCTTTATCGTTATCAACACGACGTAACTTCACAACTGGCTGCCGGTATCGCCGCCCTCCAATGATCACGGTTCTGTACCCTCTCTTTCCAATCATTTATACGCGCAATCCCACCGCGTATCTTCAATCGCGTCTTTGTTTCGATTTCAAACCGTTTTCCCGTCGGTTGCCTTATTCAATAATAATCGATGCCTTAACTTCACTATCGGTTTCTTCTACTCTCATTATACGTGCAGTCCAAACCACTGATCCATCACGTAGCTCATTGTTACTCAGGTTACTTTGGTCATTTCCCTTATTCCTTTGCTATAAATATTATATTAAATTCAAACATCTAGTCTTTATTTAGTGTTTTTTTTTTTTGTCCATTTTTCGTGCTTAGAATTTAGGTGCACTTGCAGTACAAATACGGATATTTACGTTATACGCGACAGCCGTATTACAATTTAATAAAATTAACATTAAAATAACATGTTATATTAATGCGCATATATAATACTGTACCAGTTAAATACTAGGATTTATATTTTCAACCGGAAACACAAGAAAAATATACGAAATAGTTTCCATAATAATATAATATATAGAGCGATTCATTTATCCCTAATCAGCGATTATATACGTCTGAAGATTTTGAGTAAATATTTTAATTTAATATAATTTTTTTTATACATATAACCATTCCATATCGATTATAACGATCTCGTTTACAGTGTTTTCAAAATCGAACAATATCAATTTCCTGTATGTTTTCAAAATCGTCGCGGTTTAACGATACTATGTCTTAGACCGGAATTTTAATTCGAAGGATCTATCTTCTGGCGGCAGTTTATTGTACCGAAATAATAGGGTTAGCTCTGTGATAACCGGACCGTATATAATTATAATGTAGCGTACCATACGGGCTTATAACAGTTTTCTCGGGGCGTTAAGAAACACAACCTTAAACAAGAAAAATAGTAGAGAAGTAGAACATAAATTAGAATTTATTATCATCGGTACGAATTTAATACGAATTGACGTTGCTGGACTGTGAATCATGATAGACTAGATTATCGACTTTCCTACTTCAAAATATAGATTTATCTGATCTGAGTTTTTAACTTTTACCTCTACTTTTATTTACACCCGCCGTGCGTTTTCATTCACTAAAGATTTTTAGGTTTTATGTTTACACTTAGAACATTAACTTTCTTGAAGCTGTAGTATCGTGTTTGAAATTTTAAAGAGATTTTCACGTTTCGAAGTTGGTATATCTATCTGCATATGAATTTAGGTTGGTCCCTTTCTTATCACTCCGGAAAAACAGGTCATATGCCGTATCACGCATACGTAATAGCGCATTCTACAACGACACATGATAACACAGCATAATACGATGCAAACAAGTATGAGATCGCCCCCTTAAGATAAACGATATAATTACTATATATAGTTGAATTTAGAGCGTAATAATGTATGAAAAAAACAAACCAAAATTAAATTCAATGCTATTGAAATCTTCGTATAAAGATAATAATTGGAGGTTGGTACGTGATGATAGAACGATCGGTATGTATGCTCGTCGAGGATATTCCGCGTGTTGTTTGTGTACAGGGTAAAACAAACAGCGTACCAGCAGTCCGAATAAAATGACAGCGTATATAGAAAAAATAAATAGACTACGTGGTTTCGACAGAATGCGAAATAATTAAATAACCTTTTTTCCGTATTGCGCACGTACACGGCTCAAGTTTCCAAATATTTGTATTTGTTTCGAGTACGTACCGTACCGCTTAATTTCTCAACTCACCTCGTCGGGTTTCGAGTGCCCGTTTACGTCGCCAAACACCACGCTAATTGCCCGGTGAACCGGAACAAACGTGCCAGGGATCGTCGACCTATATTTATTTTTGTTTTTATTTTTTTTTTGGATTTCGTTTCGTTAAAAATGAATCCGTCACATCAGTAATATTTTAATCTGTGTTTTTGTAATCGAGGCTCGATTATAGATTGATCGCGATATCGTTGTTTATTTGTCCGGCCGAGAAATGGTTAAATTGCCGGGGATTTTGAACGAGGGTAGTTTATAATGGAAAAAATGTCCAGAGGAAAATGCAGTCGAACAAAAAAAAAAAAAAAAATAATAGCCAGAGGGAAACTTGGCCGAATACAAAAACAGTCAAATGAAAAGCTTGAACTTAAATATACATATATGTGAGTGTCTAATTTTCACGATGGTCCTATTTTCCTTTATAGATATTTTTACCAGTGGCGTTAATTTCCACTGGCGTTCTGTTATGTTTATACCCGGTCGTTGTTTCCGCGGGCATGTTTGATTTGGCTATTATTGTCAACATTCAGGATATGTAGGTACGTTTAGGTTAGGCCAAGGTTAGGCAAAGCGCAGTTATTAACACAGGAGCGAAAATATTGTTCTTTTATTATGCTCGTTCGTCTCTGATAAAACGGATTTTACGGAAATATTATTCGTGAGAACATAAACCTTTCGACTATACTCGCGTTTTAACGACCCTAGCGAAATAAGCTATCCGACCGCGTAAATATTACTCGTGGTAAATACACCCTGGCGGTCGATTGACCACCCCTCCCTCTTTTCTTTAGAAAAGGTTAAATACGTTCATTAGTGTAAAATATAATAATACACCTACACGAGGTAGGTAAAAATAAGAACTATACGACTTTTAACATAATGAGTCGACATTATGAATTTACGACTGGAATGAGACTACTTGCTCAAAGTTAACCAAAAACACGTGATTTCGTGTCCCTTCGGGTATTTGCCCAAGGAACGTCACTATAATACGTATCATAACCAATATCTTTTGAAAACACAAACAGAATTTTTTATTATTATTATTATTATTATTTTTTTTTTTAAATATTATTCGTATTAATATTTGATTTTATTTTTAGGATCAAATTAATTTTTTAATAGAAAAATTATTATATTTCAGTTTACTGTTTTGTTATCAAACTTCGCGCGGTTATTTCTATGGTAATTTGTTTTACTTGAAAACCCGAGTCGACAAATCCGTAACGCAACACATAACGGATGTAGTAATATATGTTTTTATTGTAAATAGGCGTGTAAAAAAAAAATCACAAAATGTGTCAAAAAGCAATAGACAGCATCGTGTTATCCTACATAATAGGTACTCGTACACAGCACACCCTTATGTAAATAAACAAATTTATCTGTTTGACTAAAGATCCTGCGAAATCCAATTGAGTTGTTCATACCTACATACGTATTATACGAATGTAGGTATGTATGCACGCAAACACTATCACTATTTATTTTTTTTCGTATCGGAGGTTTTCTCTTTTTTTCTTGCCGTTTTCGGAGAACAGATAAGAGTCAATATATTTTTTACGCACGATCGAACCACCGGAAACCATACCTAATATTGTTGGACTTACAATGTCAGCTACGAAAACACACATACATATTATTAGGAAAATAATAAAAACGTTAAACATAGAGGAGTATTTTTGTTTTCTTACTAGTTACAGCCCGCGGATATAATTTTTAAGAGAAACATAATAAATAGGTATTAATTGTTAGACGATATATAATTTGACGATTTTCCGCACACATTTCCCAATCATTTTGTTTCGATTCAATTTATACCTGTATCCAGCGATAAATTATTGATATCGAAGTTCGGTTATATGAATATATGTTTTGAAACGCCGTAATATTTACTATTTTCGTCAAAGTTTAATAATGAAATTCTTATAAAAAAAATATCCATCATTTCACTAAATTATTTTTGCCACAAAAATTTTCAAACATTTCTGTTTGGTTGAAAAATTTAATCTACAGAGTACCTGCCAAATAAAAATAGCATAAAATACTCGCAAAATTAAAATGTCTAAAAAAAAACTCAAAAATGGTTAAACTATTTTGAAAACTTTACCGCGTTCAGAAAAGTAAAATATAAGTGCTCTTTCCAAATTTCACGTCTTTGTGAATATTATAAATTGAATGACAGCAAAAAACAAATTTGAAAGTAATTTATTTCGTACATTTTCCCGTTTTTCCTGTTTTTTTCCCGGGTTTGCTAATTTATTATGAACACCATTTGGAAATTAAAAAAATGACTTATTTATTGCATCATCTAAATAAAAATTGTATTTTTTAGAAAACGTCCTACACTTAAAAATCAGAGCAAGGTTTCTGGAAGAAAAGTTGTTCTGAAATAAAAAAAAAAATACATTCCTCGTTCTGCTCTGAATCTAAGAATTAAATAGGCTTTATACTTTTTCTTTAATAAATTTTGTTTCTTGTTATACCAATTTTCCCAGTTTTCCTACGATTTTCCGGGTTTTCCTATGTTTTAGCCCGGTTTTTCACATTTTAGGAGGTGGGAAAATCCAAAAATTTCCTCCCTAGTGAAATTTAATTTTAGAAATATTGCTATTATTAAAAGTTGGTGCGAAATTACTGGCAGAAAAATTGTGCACAGACAAAAAAAAAAATAAACATCTTTGTAAAACTATAAGCTTCTTCGCTCCATTCATAATCTAAAATAGTTTACAGTTATAACGCGTATTGACGACATTTCTTTAAAATGAAAAAAAACATTTTCGGAGTATTAAATCACTGTATTTATTTATTCTAACCACCCGTAGACCCGTATTTAAAGTAAATCGTCTACGTTTTAATTTATAGTCAGGACTCTTTCGCGCATACCCTAAATCTAAAATCTAGACAAACCTACTAAAACCGATAGAAATTATATTACCGGGCCTCCACTCGACTAGTTTTAAAATCTTCGTGTTCAAATAACGAATTGTACAACATTGTATTATTTTTCTATTTTTTTCGCGTTATACCCACGTGGAATTATTTTAATCTTTCTTTTGTTATTAATTCGTTTAACGTAATTTATCTTGCGATTTAATCAACTTTTTAAACCGACGTTATAAAATATAAATTAATTTGACGTTCATTTCGTATTAATTCTTCTTTCGCGGTACAAAACTAATCGGGTATTAATATTTTCGATTGCGTTTAACACTTCAACCTTTTGCGCACAATACATCATTTATGCGAAATTTAATATCGTCAGCGCCGCCGAAGCATAATTATTAAACTAATCGATATTAAATAAATGATTTAAAACATTATTTTTTTTTTTTGTTTTTGTTATTTTTTTTTTGTTTTCGTAATCGTGGCCGAATATCATGTTATATTTATAAAACGTTAAAATATATTTTACCGCCGAGTCGGACGCGCTTGTGTCGCAATTCCGTGTTGAAATTCGCTATTCTGTTCACTTTAATTAAAACGCAAACACCTCCCGGCGTCGTCCGTATAAACGTGCAATCTAATTTGCTATAATATTCCATCTTGTGATTCGCGTGAGAGATTAATACGAGAAAATACTTTTATCGTTCTAGTGTGAACGAGTGTCGTTTCGGAAATTCGTTTTTGATGTACATCAGCGCTCCCGAATCGCTTATCTAAAATTAATTAAAACGACCGTAATCAAATTGTGTACGCTATAAAACGCGACAAGACACAGAAAAAAAATCCTAAATACCGAAAAGCGGCTGATTCCGATAAGTTTTGTTAAACGGGCGCGCTACCGTCCGTAATTATTCGACTGTAAAAACTGTTTTGCCCGAGAAAAAACCACACGGGCTTTAACGTTAATCATAAAATAAAATTTTCATCGTTGAAAATGGAAACGTTGCACTGTGCGACGAATTTATTTTATTTTCGCGATATTGTAGATAGAAAAACATTTTTTATACTTTGTTGGAAATCCTTAACTTTTAAGTTTCTCAAACTCGAACAACTTGTTCCGGAATAATAATTGTAATAGCGAAAAACTAAAACCTACGTTGCACATTGCTAGTTCTCGCAATAGTTTTGCGGTGAAAATTTGGTTTCTCGATTCTCAAGTACATGGTCCGAGTAGTTTTTACTCGGTTTTTAACCAAACGGTTTTCGGTAAACATTTATGTTATTTTACGCGATTACGCAACATAAATACTTGCAATAAATGACACGAGACTACTTGTAAACGTAAATAAAAGTGAATTTAAATTTTTTCGATTTGAAAGAATAAAATTTTTTTTAAAAAATTCAATAAATGTTTATGTCCCCCGACCTTTTAAATACGGTAGGTAGAACGTCCTCGAGAAAAGCATTACTGCGTACAATGCACATTGTACACATTGCACATGGAAAATTTAATACTCGTTCGTTTCCGATTAAAATTTTCCAATTCACTAACCAACCTAAATTCCAATTTTATTATTATTATTATCTTTTTTTTTTTTTATTAAAATTCCAACAGTGAGTATTTTAATGGAAATTGTATACGTAGGTAGGTATTGAAATTCTTCTTTACAGTTTATCTGTTTCGGAAAATTAAATATATAGAAATAAGAAAAAGTCCCGTCGTTTGTTTTATAACAAATTAGCTCGATAAAATAAAATAAAAACGATTTTATGTTTGATTGTTTAAAAAGTTACACAAAGTCAAAAGAGTAAATACAAAGTTCATGTAATGTAACTTATTATAAACGATTATATTAATACGTTGAACATATTGAATTTTATAATGAAATATAGACTGGCAGTCAACTTGATTCGTAAAATAACATAATAAAATTAATTAACGATAAAAAGAAAAAGAATAGCAATGACAAACTAAAAATAAAATAACAGAACACGCGCCGTTTATTGACGGAAATTCGGAGTTTTATTTCCTTTCATAGACCTCGAAAAGTGCCAAAAATAAAAAAAACCTAAAACTAACGTTAACACTCACGCAAGCAGTGAGATACATTAAAAACTTTGTTTTTATTTCCAAATTCAAGTTAAAAAAAAAAAAAATTTCTTAATAATTATGTAAAACAAAAAGCACTCGGGGACGTCTAACAAAACTTTCGAAACATTCTTGCATAACTTAAATATTGAAACTATTTTATAGTACAATGTTCCGACGTAGTACAAAAAAAAAGACCCGATATGGGGGGGGGGATGAAAGCGGCTACTCGTGTAGGTGAGAAGTTAGGAAGACAGGATACATAAGGTTATTTCATTTATATCTGTGAGCAACGATAAACCATTGCTTGACAAAATACGATTCCGAGCGCAGTTCGGTAATACCCATTTTGAAATCCCGTTATTTTTTTTGCGATTTTCGTTTAAATTTGATTTTAAAACATTTATTAAAAAAAAAAAGTCTTCCGATTTGAAAATTTTACCACGTCTAGCTAAGTCCAACATAAGTCTTATTATCAACTATCAAGTCTCTAAGTGTATTTATAATCGAATTACAGCAAAAAATCCCAAAGATTAAAATTCCTTAAAAGCTCAAAACTGGCTCAAACGATTTAGTGATGATACCATAAGAAAGTAAATAAAAGGCAACAAAAAAGGTATTTTGTAATTTTTCGATAAAATCATTTTTTTTTTTTTTTTTTGGTAGAAAACGTCGTCCGTGTTTTTAGAAAATAAAGAAATTGTGAAATTGTACGTTTTCCAACGTTTTTTCCCACTTAAGTGCTATTATTTTAAAAATGGCGTCGAAAATCAAAAAAAAAAAAAAATGACGTTTATAAAGTACCATCTAAGCAACTTGAGCTTTCAGAAAAGTGTCTACATATATATATATAATATAAATATTTTACTAGGAAAAAACGTGTTCAAAGACTAAAACAAAGAACAAATAAACAGCATTGTTAAACCAATAGTTCTCTACGCTTGGAATCTGAAAGGAATTGTCTAAAAATTACTATACGAACCCGATTAGTTATAACTTAAACTAAATAAATGTTTACTGTGACGGCGAATAAAAGCTCGTAATGTTTTAGATTTGACCATTTAGTATTTTATTGAGTTGACTAACTAGAAACGGGGTGAACAAAAACATACTATTCTTAAAGTCAACAAATACGTACGTGGCTATGTGGCTACGTAGTGTTTGGTCGGATATTCGGTCGGTGCCTTGTTTAAAAAGGGTGGGAAACGTTAACAATTATATTCCCTCTCCATTTGAAGAATTGAGAATACAATATAACTATGGAGTATTTATTTATTGTTTTTGCTTATCTAGTGCCATTATTGAGCTCTCCACGCCTTCCCTGCCGTTAGTCAATTGCTCTCTATCTCTTATTTTCGGGAGCTTAAGGTCTTCCCTAACTCAGCCAATCTATCCTCTCGGTCGTTTTTCGTTCGGTTTCCATATTGTGATCGCATGTACTGTTTTGTCTTCCGCTTTCCATACGAAACTGGTTTAGCCTACCCATCTACTTTTGAGAATTTTCACTATGCCCGGCCCATCAAATATAATTCTCAGCTCTGTATTTTTTTGTTGCCTTTGCGTATTCTTCTCCTCGTTTCTTTTAGGTCCATAGATTTTACGTAGGATTTTCTTTTTCGAATTCTATATTAGTCTCTTTTCGTCCGATTTGATTGAGGCCCAAGCCCCAAACGCATACAGAACAATTAGTCTAATAAGAACTTTTTAAGTTTGGATTTCATATTTTTGGGTAGTAACTTTGACTTTAATAATGGTACAAACTCAAAACAGCACTTATTTCCTACTATTATTCTCTTGTTAATCACTTTGTGGCTATTTCCTTGTTGGTTAACATCTATTTCTAGGTATTCAAAGTTTGATCCTCTTTTGAAGGTTAAATCTCCAACTACAAGTGAATCTTGTTCTCTTCGAGATATTGTTAATTATTTCGCTGTTTGATCATTAACTTGAAATCTAATATCGTTCCTTTTAATTATAGCATTTCGGCCGCCCGAAATGACACATTCATTGTTTTCTTCTATAATTTTTATGTCGTTCGCATATGCAGCTAATGTTATTTGACGTCCTTCCACTATGCTTAGACTCGTGGCATCGTCAAGGTACTCTACCACTATTGATTCTAGAGGTATTTTAAATAATATAGGAAATAAAGCGTCTCCCTATCTTAAACCTGTTTTCACTGAGAAATCTTTTGATAATATGGATTATTTATTTAGTTGGTTTTATTGTGAAATTATGTAATTCGGCCAAATTACACAAAAAAGGCTGGATCTATTGCATTCAAAGTGGTCTTTTGAATTCTCATTGTCGAGTCAAGTATTACGGAAGAAGGTTTATTTATGAATCGTGATTATTACGAGTATTTACTAGGGGGATTATTTACAGCAACTCCATTTTGAAATTTCTGGGAGTATCACCGAGCAATCCTATGGAGTAATCTACATTGAATATTATTATTGTGAAAACACGATAAATTTTAGCTGCGTAAACATCACACAAATTAAATGGTGGAAAATAATAAAACGGAATCGTATACAAAATAACAAAACGATTACAACAGCAGCAGGGAACTCTCCAGTGACGACGACGGATGTTATTCGAGAGAGGCGTTGTAAAAATATATTTATAATTGGCAGGAAAACTAATAATGTCGAACGTAAATATTGGAATTATCTGCACAGTCAATCGCTCGAGGTCAGGGAGTTTGTTCTGGAAACCAAATGAAATGAGATAAAATACATTTTTTTTTTAAAAAAAAAATTACAAGTGGAATGTGAGCGATAACTGAGGTAAATTTGATGAGAAATTAAGGTATTTAGAAAAAGTGAGAGAAATCGATGAAATTCAATGAGTTCAAATTATATGAATAAAATATTTGACATTTTACGTAAAAAAGAAATTCCTAAAATATCAAACTTGGTAATGTTTCTGAGATTAGTCTAATACGAATCAACGTAGCTAGCGGACGCGTATTATGGAGTTACTAGTTCACGGCTTATCGTCGAAAAATAGATATGTATAATAATTTTCCCATATTGATATTGGATTATTGAGATGGAATATATTTCATGAATAGATTAGCTGAGAAGAACGACGAGTTTTATGAAACTAATAATAATTTTCATCGAAATCGTCATGATATTAATTTGTTTAGATGTATGAGTCATAATGAGACGAAACTCGTGAGATGACGTTAATTTACCAGAACAAGCCTCCCGGGTACTATTTTAATTATTATTATTATACACCGTCTACTTATAGGTCCTACAATCAGTGTTGTGTTTTTTAAAGATCTACATAATATTCTCTAGATAGCTATGATTTTACTTTTTATCGCATCTACACCAATTATACAATTTATGTATTCATTAAAAATATCAGGTAAAATACATCAATACGGTTTAATAAATAAATTACTAAGTTACTCCATGCGCACTCAATTTTCGAATATCAAATTTATTTCGCATTTATCACTTTTGAACGCTTGTTTTATTTTTTTAGCTGATATCTAGATAATTATTCTGATGATTTATCTTTGTCTGGTGATTTTATTTAAAATTTATCTTTGTACGTGCGACACTGCCTTACACAACGGAATAGGTACCTATGTCAAAGTTTATATTATCACACCGATAGGTCGCAGGGTTGTATATATATAGACACAGTGCACAGTACAGCGGATGACGCTCGACCCCGGGGCCCCCGTTATCGAAACTTATTTGATCCCTTTTGGTTAAATTGATTTGTTTGCGTTAACCTCTCGGGCGTGCGGCGGTAACAAACGATTCCGGAGTGCGGTTTACCATGTTGCCCGGTTTTATTGCGCGAAGGACCGCCCGGCCGAATGCGACGCAACAACTTTTCGCGGGAATCCCGCAGAGCAAACGTCGCGCCGGTCAAATTTCATTGTCAAAGGCCTCCGTCCTCCCTCCTCCCACCGCCGTTCGACGACAATAACAATTTTAGCGACGGCGTCCCGGAAACATATTAACATTCCGGGATCCGTTTCGGTACCAAGTCGATCGTGGTCGGTCGCGATGCAAATTTACCATACCGCGTTTTATCGTGTGCACGGGCGAGCTTCATATCGTGTGGCCGTTTTCGATTTCAAATTGCTTCAGTTCGGGACCTTCGGCCACATCCATTCGCGAGCCCATGTCGAAACTAATCGGAATAAACCGTTGTGGAACATCGTCGAATAGGTTACAAGGGGAAAAAGTAAGAAACGGAAACACGCTACAGAAATCGTTCCGTGACCCGTCGGTATTGAACCTGACAACGGTGGTTTGCGAGTTCCGCGTGAACCTGCACGGAGACGCCCTTAACGTTTCTCAAATGTGTCGGTATTCTCGGCGCAAAAGCAATACAATATGACATTTCGGCACGCGTTCGATTGAAATGGACCAGTCACAAACGGGGAACGCTTCTTAGGTGCTGGAACAGATACCGGAATGCGCATTCGCGTCCAGGAGTTGGCCGTGGTCGAAATTTTCGTTTCTTAACGTACTATTTCGCACACCCTCCCCTCGACACCCGACTACTATGCGGCGGTTACTATTATCCGCCGCCGCTGCTGTTGCTAGTGTCGTTGCTGTTTCAATTGCTGTTTTTGTTGTTCCACAGTTACGGAATGCACGCCACGTTAAAACTATGCGCCAACAGTGTACCGCAAGAATTGGCCAACGGGATTTTCAAATAGTCGTCTTTTGCCAGCGCCCAAATACACGCCGAGCTCGGTCTCCGGTCTCAGGAATCCGCACATAGCCATCTAATAATAATATAACGTTCCCCTTCTCGGCATATTTCCTTTGTTTCCGTTCCAGAGTAGAAGGAATATTATATGCGCATACTAGCAGCAATGCGAAAAATCGAAAACGTTAACATTCCGTAATAATTCAGACTACCCGCAAAATTCGACCCCCCCCAACCCCGTGAAATTTAACTTTTCCCGATAAGTTTTCACTGGAGAAATCGGACCAAGAATAACGTTTTACCATTCCAAGAAATATTTCACGGGGGGATTTACCTGATTGATTTCACTTAGTTATAAGCCCTCTCAGAACCATCCCATTTCACGCTCAATCTGGCATCCTTCTCTTTCCGTTGATTTTTTTCTCCAATTTGAGCCTCCGCCTAATAGTTCACACATTAATTTTAATTAATTCTTCTAATTTTGTTTTGAGTCTTCCGAATTATTCCTTTCCACGTGGATTTAGTTCTATCACTGCTTTTAAAGTTTCAACTTTTTTATTGCAGCGGATATATCTGTACTCTGAAATCAAAACTCTAGCTCTGTATTTTTTTTCTCCTACATTAGCCACTGATAACATCTTCAACTAGCCGATGGTTTTCCTCAACGTGAAAACGTACAGGCAACTGTACAGTATTAAACATTTTCTCTCATCTAATTTTCTCAGCGGCCTTGTTTCCGCACCGTACAGGATTATCGGACGAATTTCACAAGTGATTTTTAAAACTCCCTAATATTTTACCGAGAGGGTAACCACCTCAATGACAATAATCACCCGTCCAATATCGGATCACGCGTATTGTCGTTGTAACAATAATATTAACGGTGATGAAAATCTGATAGAAATTATTCGCATGGTGACGTTTTCCCCGCGTCGAATCGCACCGGAAACGCCAGATTTCCATATTATTATTACAACCACACGGGGATGGGCGTAGAATAAATCGCATAACGATATACGAGACTAAACGCATTTCCGCATCGCGTTGTTTGAACAAAAAAATATTCGGAATTCTCGACACCGTAGTTATAAACGAAAAACCGTGTGTGGGGCGACCGACAAGGGCGGAACCACCGTCTATTTACAGTCAAGGCAACGATTTACAGACCCTATGTGAGTTCGCTTCAAGCCAAAACGTAACCTAATTAGTTGTAAGAGAGAGAGTTACAAAACATAGCCTTTTTGATAAAATGCTCATAATAAATTATTATCGCATACGTGTAAACCTAAAACCTAGGTCCTAGTCGATGAAAAATCTCGACGGATTTTATATTTACATGTATCGCGCTTGGGCCGAATCGAAACAGGATCTGGAAATATACGTTAGGGCATATTCACCGGCGCAATCGGGCGGTTAGTCTGCAGCTTAGCTCCGTCCAAATCACGACTAGCTCTGACTATAATTATGTTATAATTATAACTCCAACTATGTTCTTCAAGAACTCTCCTTAACTTTTGATCTCGGTCGGTGCACCTATTGAATTTATGCACCCGCCTTATTTTTACTGTAGTCCTTCGCTTATAAAATAAATTCGACATTGGCCGCGGATATAACCGGTATTTGCGAACTGTATAATTTGATGTTTGTCATATTAGATTTTTGTTATATGTTTCAATTTTGTCTTGACCTCAAACATTGATAATAGTTTATTATTTCAACTGCATACAAAATCATAGTAAGTGAAGTACCTCGTTACTTTTTCGTTTTAGTAACGTGGTAACACGCTCTTAATGTGTCTATCCGGATTCACCCTCGGTTACCGAACAATTATTCGTTTAAAGAAATATTACTTGCCAAATAAATAAGTAATATAATTAAAACAATATCCATTTTATTATAGTCCCCACCGAAATGAGTAGTAAACTTTTAAAGAAAATTACGTGATTATTTTTAGTTTTGTATGACTTATATATATAAAAACGAAGTGAAGGGTTAAAGCTCCTCGCAGACCTCCCCCGAGTATTGAAGTAATAATAATCTTACGGATTTAAATATTCACCCCACCTCGTAATCAGTGTGCAGACTGCAGTCGTGGCTTGCACATACGTTTTTAACTCGCGTGCGGTGTTTTCGATTATTATTTTCCACATAAATTATTTAAATTACGGTTTAATTTAAATTATTTTAGACGTATAAATCGCGTTTAATACGAGAAATAAATCGATCGCAATAAAAAAAAAAAACTTTCATTAATATTTAAATAGTCTTATTGGTTAGAAAAAAAAAACCATTTTAATCTATATCTTAAGAATTTACCCCCGAATAATTTACAATATAATCGATTAAACACCTACTGAATGCGTCTGAATGGTTTTCCCATTTAGATTTATTGTAATTTTATATATATAATATAATATAGAAGACGACCGTCGTTTCCTTTTTCATTTTATCTAATACCTACTTTACGTCGTCGTCGTCATCACATTTGACCCTTCTTCCGGCATCGGGTTCACACTGCAATACGCGCGCGCATAACCTCAATTTAGATAAAGCCAAATGAACATTTTAAAAACAGGGTAGATTATTTATCTCGCTCGGTCGTTTGACACTAGAAAAAAAAAAAATGAAAATAAAAAAGCCGAACAGGCGGGGTGTATTCGTGTTTGAGGTGATAAAAGAAAGCAACAAAAAAAAAAAAAAACGAAAAAAGGCATCGCGACAAGAGAGGCGTACATTTCGTCGAAGCAATAATTGAAAAAAAAAAAATCGTTTCTCTCTTCAGCGTGTAGAGCACACAATAAATAATTTCCCTCCCCTATCGTGTCCCGGTGTGAACAAGTGATTACGGCTATAGGTATAGCGTGCCTGTTGGACGTTTCAGACAACAATCGATACTTAACATAGAACACAAGAAGACAATAAACCTATAGATATACGTTCGTACTTAATTTACACGGTGCACTATACGAAATTCGGCGGGAAGCTAAAATTTCAAATATTTCAATTATTTTTTTTTTTTAGATTCTAAGTGAAATGGGGATCTATTGGTTTCACTGTATGATGTGTATTTATTTATTCTATCTGTACACAACTTTTTTCCTAGAAATATTGCCCCAATCAAAACACGACAAGAGACATTTTTTGTTGCATTTCGGCTTTCGTCTGTAATTTAAAATGATCGTTTTTTTTTTTTTTTTTGAAATCACGTTATTATTCGAGATAAAACTTGTTATCTAAGTTGAAAAAAAGATTTGAAGATTGAAATTTGTCATTGGCAACTGTTTTTATTTGTTATTTTAACCTTTTAATCTTTTTTAAACAATGTTTGTTTTCATGAAAACGCACATTGTTGAAATATCAATGTTATATTGATTGACCTTTGCTCGGAATCGTTTTACGTTAGAAATGATTAATTATTGCGTACAAATATAAATTGAATTCTACTTTACATCATTCTTCTTCTTCCATTACTTAATATAGGCCATTTAGGCCCTTCGCCACAACCACCGTTCTTTTCCATGCTTTTTAGACATTAACCAGTTATTAACTGATAAGTAGATTTTTAACCTTCCCAAATTCTCACTTACAACAATGACCCACCCGTGGAACGAAGTATGTCTGTTTATTTTTTAGATTTTGATTGTATTATAATATAGCGAAAAAACTGTTATTTTTTTTTGAAAAATATAGCGATCTCTTCGGTTACCAAGTAAAAATGTTTGGATTTCTTCGTATCGTAACTAAAAAAAATTATAATAAATGTCGATGAAATTTTTGTTTTATTTATATCCATTTCTGAGTTACCTCGGTTACAAGGACGAACACACTACCGAATATTATAACAATTAAGGTTCAGGAGTTATATAAGCTAAGAAAAACAAAATACGCACAGTAAAAAATCTAAAGTATGTAAACAAATATATTAAAAGTACAATAAATTATTCAAAATGTTTTTATAAAGACCGTCTAATGTTGTTAAAATTACGCACAGAGAATAAAATGTGAAATATGCAAAATTAATTAATTGTATTTAAAATGAGGTAGAAAACTAGTTGGCATCTTGACGTTTTATTGAACTGACAAAATAGATAAATATATTTACGATAACGTCGATAATTTTTCGACGATAAGATAGCATTTCAGCATATGAGCAAATTAAGCATATATACTTATGCCCGAAAACAATATAAATGAAAAAAAAAAAGAGCTGATACTGGGGATGGTAGGGGCCACAATTGTAGGTGAGAAGTTGGAGGAAGGTAGGATACATAAGGTTATTTCATTTTATTTGCAAGCAACGATAAACTGTTGTTTGAAGAAAGACGATTTCGAGTGCAGTTCGATAATACATAATTTGAAGTCCCAATATTTTTTTTGCGATTTTCATTTAAATTTGATTTAAAAACATTTCTTAAAAAAAAAAAATTCATCCGATGATTTTGGAAATTTTACCACGTTTAGGTAAGTTTAATATGAGTATTATTACCAATTTTTAAGTCTTTACGTGCATTTATAACCGAATTACAGAAAAAAACAATTCCCTAAAAACTCAAATGTGGCTTAAAAGTTTTAGCAATGATAGAAAAGTAAATTAAAAAGGCAACAAAAAAGATATTTTTTGATTTTTTGATTAAATCATTGTTTCTAGTAGAAAACGTCGTCCGTGTTTTTATAAAATAATAAAATCGTGAAATTGTAAGTTTTCCTACGTTTTTTCCCACTTAAGTGCTTTATTTAAAAAATGGTGTCAAAAATCAAAAAATAACTTCTCTAATGTACTATCTAGGCAATTTGAGCTTTTAGAAAAGTGACTATACTTAAAAATCGGAGCAAGTTTACTAGGAAAAAGCGTTTCCAAAGACCAAAAAAAAGGACCATGAAGAAAAAGAAATAAACAGCATTGAAAAACCTATTGCTCTTCCTATGCTTGGAATCTAAAATATAACGAAATCGGACATCTCAGAGTTAACCATTTAAATTAAAAAATTGTTTAGACTATTCAGTCATAAACATTTCGTTGAACATCACAATCAGGACAGTCAATTAATATTTTGTTATCGTTTTCAACCGAAAGCATCGCGCTGACTGATTATCGGATTCTTAATTATTAGTATCGTCCATCTCTTATTATAAACAAATTATACCTTGCAAACGTCCCTTCTATACATCAACGACAGTTACTTACCCATGGCGTGAAGTATGTCCGGTCGGCATTTCGCTTTGGTTTTTTGTTTTAATTTACACACAAATGTCGCGTCGGGCGAAAAATATTGACAACACGTGTGTTACTGTCATCATCATAGACGTCACTAGCGGCGGTACACTTTTACACCTACCTACACTCGGGTACGTCACAATAATTTATGTATCTACCTATAGTAATTTTAATTATAAACTTTCGTAGGTACGTATACGTATATACACTACAACAAAACATCCGTCCCAAAGGTTTCCATCAAAAAGTCATCAAACTTTGTAAAATCACTATCCCGGGGTGTGTTAAATTTTCATTCCTCGAATAATGAGTATAATATGGCGGCGGCGACGGCGGCGGTGGTGGTAGGCCTGCTGCAGCGATGGCGAACGGAATAAATCTACGGTGGGTATAATAATATGTAGGTAGATAGGTATTAATATTTTGACTACTGTTATTTTTTTTTACTTTACGCTTATATTATATTTTTACGGCACAGTCGTTCGTGATAAAAATATTCTAATATCACGATGAATATTTCATAATATTATAATATCATTATTATTACGCGATACAGCCCGAGTAAATCTCTAGAAAAAAAAAAAGTACCGCTAACGGTTTTTTTCGCTATAAATCAAACCGTACATAATAATACCCGGTGGTGCAACTAGGGGGTGGGAGGGGTGATAGCGAGTGGGGGATTACATCGAAATTTTAAATTTTTTCTTACGAATTCTACACATTAAGTCACGCAGAATTTGTACTGCGATCGCTGACATTTTCTATGTTATTTCGAATGCGGTGCACGACAATACTTCACCTTTTTAATGGTGACTGGTTGTTATTCCGAAAACCAAAATTTGTTCGTTTACAAACCGTGTTTATTTCGTTTCATTAGCGTTAGCGAAAATGTAAAACCGAACGAAACTATTATCTGCCAGCTTGTAAAAATCATTATGGAATAATAATATTTTAGGATAGGATGACTGTAGGATGAGACCTGACAGTAGCACCAACCGACAAGAATTTTAAGTTTAAACGATTATAATTTCAGGTATTATAATTAAAAATTTTTTTTTTTTGCAAGCAACATTTCTTCAGAGTTTGCTGCACCCAAAGCCGTATCTAGGGACTAGATTTCAAAGTGCATGAGTTTTAATAAAACGCCAAAGAAGATTAAATCGATTATTGGTCGATACGCAATACAATAAGTAAATCGTCGTTTATCGTCATCGCAACCAAAAAAACCTCGGCTTCTTTACTATATAAGTGTGTTAACGCAAGTTCAAGTTCGTACGTAATTCAGGAAATTTGACCGGAAACATTGATAAAAGGATGTCGGTTTCGATTAGGACGGTCGTGGTGGTGAAAAACGCAAAGGCTTAGCTAAATAATACATGACGAACGGAGAAGTCAGCGAATATTTGTTATGCGAATTAAACGAAAATAAAACGGGATAGAATTCGTTAAAAGCTTATCGAAAAAACATAAACATAATTTTCGACTAAACACTGTTGATCAACATACAATTATATTAGGCCTATTTTGAAAAATAACCAAATGGAACCTGGTTACTGTATTTTATGAACAAGTCGTTTTGTCGATTTTGTTTATCATACTTTAGTTTTAATGTTTGGTTATTGATAAAGATTGGCCAGTACTATTTACACAGCCCTCCTCCGCCTGGTTTTCGATAACCGCGCCTAATTACAACGCACGAGACTCACTAAAGTCAGCATGCGAAATACACGCCGAATATTTTCCGAAAAAAATTTCGAAAATTTCAATACGAGGGGGGGGGCGGCTAGGTAAACGTACGTCCGAGAACCGTGTACAGAGCGCCCGCCGGGACGCGATCCGCGCGTACGTTTTCATTTTACGGGATGCGACCCGCGCGCTCCCGGAAAAACGCGCGGCACTCGATCCCGCCGGTAACGTTTTCGGCTGGTGCGTCCCGCAACGCTTTCCCCGGGATCGCGATTAATTTCCAAAACAACGGGACCCGTCCCCGCGCCCCCCTCTCCTGTTCCTACGGGGACGGTACACATTTGCGTACGGCCGCGCGACAAACACGATGCCGCGAAACAATTTCGCGACTACGACGACCGAATAACGACGATGATAATAATAATAATACAATTGTACGGCGCGCGCGATAACAACAATAATAATCGGCTAATCGTATTATCGGGATCGGCGCGCGCCCGGTAAACTCCGCCGGAGACATCGAAATTATTTGAGTTAAAGGGCGATTGTGTGTGTGTGCGTGGGGGGGCGCTCGTATAATATTATTGCGTTAAAACCGTACGCCGCTCTACGGCGGCGTCCCGGAACGGTTAATATAACGTCGTAAAGTATGTTTCGGGGTTCGGTTTGTGGCTAAACGATTAATTAACCGCGGTAATCGCGTTGTTATAATATTTATACGACATAATATCGTGTGCGTTTTACAAAGGACGTCCCGTCGCGAAAAGCGCGCGTAAACGAATCGCGGTTAGACTCGCGGTTTTCGAACGGTTTCCGTGCTGTCATTGTCCGCCGATCCCTCTCCTCGACCATGCATTTCTCCAACCACCCACCCCCCCTCTCGGACGGTCGTCGACGGCGTTATAACAAAACATAACAAAACCGGCGCATCCGGGTCGGTCCCGCGTTCAAAAATCTTCTCTATTCGGGTCTAGGGTTAACGCAGGTACTACACCAGTCGGGTCCCGGATTTCCAAAGGTCGTACACTATAGTTGGGCCGTATTAATCCGACAACTAATAATATTTTATCAGTTTCGACGTTTTAAAAAATAAAAACACGATACTTGTGTTTACACTGATACTCGTAAAAAATAACGAAACGATAAAATAAGCCGGACTCAGAGATATTAAAACCTATTAAATTTGTTTTATTTTTTCATTTCTACAATTTAATAATCTACATTTTGTATTATGTATAATGTATAATATTCGATCTAGTATCAAACGGATAAACTCGTTTGAAACTCCGACGACACTATTTCCCGAACGTCTTTAGTTGCTTCGCGTAGTGTGTCCGTCCACATAAAACATATATAATACCATCCGTTATGGAATAAATTCATGAAATTATTTTAAGCGAAAAAGAATAAGAAATATGATATAAAGCCTGCCCCGCGAAAATATACCCTTTGAATATCTCCGGAGATAATAAATATAATCAATTTCTTTTTTTTTTCCTTACACGGACGAGGACAAAAAAATATGTATATTTCAACTAAATTTATTTTTTTAGTAAACAAATTTTAAAAAATAACTTTATTTTATTATTTACAGGAAGTTTTAAGATATTCATGCTGTAGAGTTTTTTTTTTTGAAAATTTGAATGTATCACACATTTATATCCGATGAATAGCTTTATGTAACAGCCATTCTAAATTCTACTAATCTGTGTGAAAACCAACGTTATCTAGGAAACAACCTAACCGTGTTGGGTTAATAGTTCTCTTCCTTGTGAGTAATATAAAAAAAAAAAAACAGAATTCGATTATCTTTATTATGTCCAGAAATTTTCAAGGGTTATATCTTAGCGGGACAGTCTGTATAATAATTTCAAACACTCATTTTACAAGAAATTCAAACATGACGACCAGAGGCCGCCTTTTGCAGAATGTTTTCAGAAATATTAATTCATCTGGCAAAATAAAACATTTTTTATCATATCCGCAGTGTTCTTTTAAACTATAAATCACTGACAGTCCTGAAACGAGAAGGAAAATCTATGCCGCTTGTAAACGTTCGGACTCAACCGTAGCACGTAACCTGCCGAAAGCCGGAACCCAACTACTATAGTGTCCGAAATTTATTTGGATACTACCGATCAAAACCATTTGGATTCGGAACCCGATTCGGATACGACCGAATAAAACGAACGAGAACGTGGTATAATTTTATTACGGGACCAACGCGAGGTCCGGGTGCCTATAGCTAATGACCGACGGACAGACAGACAGAGGCGCGCCCATCGAATATTACCACCGCCGACCGATAGTATCGCAGTAACCGTACTGCGCGTGATCTAACCAAACCTAACCGATTTCGTGGCTGCATGTTAGTTTGCGGTCTTGCGGATAAACTTTTCTGGCCATTTTTAAAACATAACAAATTCGGACACGGGTCAGGATATAAATATACCGGTTGCGGACATCAAGTTAATAAAAACCGTACGGTTGCGGACGCAACGTCAAAAAAGATGATTCACGAATCACAGACACAAATATTTCCGTTCGCCACTTTTTTTGGGGGGTTTAGGACAATTATTGCGAAATAAAAAAAATGTTGGTAATTATTAAAATTTTTTTTTTTTGGTACACACCTACCGTTGAACTTTATTACGCATTACGAGGTGAAAACGGAATTTAAAACCGTCGCGTAACTCGGTCAAATTGTCCGCTGTACAATTTATTAATATTTATCGATAATGAAGACGAGCGATATTTGAACCGGCCCGGCCGCACGAGTCAGGTCAGGTTCGGTATAAAATACGTTTGACCGCCGTCATAAATCCCTCAGGAACAACGTCAATGCGGGCGATTAGTCATTAACTGCTTAGTAACTGGATAAGTGAACGATAATGTCGACCGTCGATTCGCCAATCGCCGAACGATCGCACACCGGCACCCGTATCCGCAATCGTGTCATCAAAAATAACGAAACGGAAACGTGCACCGAATTTGTTCGCGTTCCGTCCGCGGCTCACGTGGTTCCCGTTGCTCCGTCCGCGATCCGGGGAACTCCGGACTGCGCGCGTGTGCGTGCGCCGTCGGCACGCGCGCACGCACACGCGACGCGACCGACACGCCGGGGCCGTCAGTAAATCGGATATACAAACGCACGATCATACAATACCGCGGGAGTCAACAAGCGGGAATGACGACAACAATAACAACAATAACAACAATAATATTGATAACAATGACGATAATAATAATAATCGTAAACAGTCTGCGGGAGCGCACGGGTCAATATTTCACGGAGCCGCGAGCGGGCAAACAATAAATCGAGAACGGCGGCGCGGCCGGGCCCTTTTCGCGGAGACGCGCTCTCTGCGCGTATTTTTTTTTTTTTTTTTCATACAAATAAATTCATATTTTTCAGATATCTCTCCGCCTCCCACCCCACCCCGTCCCCCGACCGCCGACAAACGGAACGAAAAGAAGACGGAAAACAGTACGGTAAACAGACCGGACCGACTGCGTGCGGACGAGATGTCAGAGAGAGGTAATCGGACAATGACTCGGCGAGAATCCCGAGCGTAACGATAAACCGATATTTTTCTATTCCGGCTTAAAGGACGGTTTACCGAAATTTCCTCAGATTTCGTGAAATTCAAACTCGTTTTCGCATTTTAATGACCGCTTCAATTAAATTATTTTTTCGGTTTGCGAGGCGCAGTCTGCAGACCGTACAAATTCCTATTGAGGGATTTCAGCGTTGGACAATTATTTTCGATTCTTTAGGTTCTTCACTAGAGACAGTGAAAATATTTATTTTTTATTGTGAATAAGAAACAAAGTAAATTAAGTATAATATCGAAAAGACAATCGCATTGTTTTACGATTTTCAATTTCCATTAAACTAATCAACATGTATATTTTCACCATGTCCTAGAAGAATCTGAAAAACCGCGTTCTATTTTTAAAATTCCGATCCGTAAAACACAATTCCCGAAGTTTTGTCGGACCGTGTTGTTTAAATATACTGAAATATACATCTTCGTCTATCGCCAATTCTCTTAGATTTAAATTAATCAAAATCATTTTATACATTTTTCGCTGTTTTCACCGGTTTTGTCAAAATTTAGATTTTCAACGCTTATCAAATGTTTTCTATGAAACTAATTGTATAAAAATGTACGGGGTTTTTTACTATTATTTTCACTACGCATTACGTTAGGGGCCATAATATCTACATTGTGTTTTCAACTTTCTGTATTATATACAATTATTATAAACGACCTGTATAATACGATAATACGTTATTAAAAAAAAAAAAATAAATAAATAAACGAAACGCGTGTGACACGTTATAGTCTTAAAATGCACTGACTTGGAAATATTTTGTTTGCAGCGGAGTAAATAAAAAAAACAAAAAAAAAAAATGAACTTTACAGAAATTGTTGATATACTGCCACTGGGACAGAATATCGTATGGATATTATTTATCTCGGTGAAAAGAATTCCGTGTAAATAATAAACGACGCGCCGACGATGGCCGGCTACACGCCGAAGTGATTTGTTTTGTTTTGTTTTTTTTTTTGCCGTGGGATAAATACACTTACCGGAGAAAAATATCATGATGTATGGACACGTATCGGGTCCGTTATTTTTACTTTGCAGAATTTTCTTTACGGGATATCCTTTTCATGGGAAGCGTTTTTTTTTTTTTTTTTTTTTTTTTTAATCTATATAATAACGGAACTGAAAAATCATTAAAATCAGTTTAATATGAACGAACGTTATTATGCAGTGTTCTGTGTCTATCTAGACAAATAATTTAAATAGGTAGGTCAACATATGTTTATATTTTATTGTATCTGTATACATTAACGAGAAATAAGCCGGTAGGTACCTGAAGTAAAATGTCTAGATGAATTAATCTAGATATAAATCTTTTTAAACTTTCTTACACATTATTTTTATTGGAAATAATAAAGGTGAAATATTTAATTCATATTAATTATGGTTTAATTAAAATTTATTATTACTAAGTTCAATTAATCACACGGTAATCCTTATCCAATCTAGACGTGTACAAAATCTGATACATTCTTGCTTCTTTTGGATACTGCGAATGTGCCGATTGTATACTCGTGTTTTTATTAAGATAATTGAATTGTTATGAATCTTTTATCTTTTTCTAGATGGTTATTTTAACAATTATCTAGATAAGCAAAAGGAAACCTTTATTCGTTACCAATCATATAATTGTTAAAAATAGGGCTAAAAAATAATTAAAATGTTCCAGATTTGTTATAGGTAAGCGTAGAATATTGTATACTTTAGATATCCGAACTCCTGTGTGGTTGATGTATAACCAACTAATTTATTTACGTTTTATTTATTGTTTCTAATAAATATACAAATTACGATTTAAAAAGTGTCGCATCTCCTTAATTTATACGACTCAATTATTTATCTCGGAAAAATTATTTCTCGTTTTTCTAGTCCGTATAAGAAAAAATACACTTATAAAGCATAACATTGTAGTTTACAGGAAACATAAAACAAACCGAGCGTTATGTATTCCTAAAAATGTTTTTCTATTTAAATATCCATATAAATTTATGAGCGAATTCTATCGATTTACCGTATATACAATTAATTGCAGTTTTAAATTATATCCAACACGATTACTAAGAAAACAATATAAATAGATTTTTTTCCTTTAGAGATAATAATGAAATAAGATCCATATTATTTTATATAGTTTTTGAACAGTTATGCATCTTGTTCAGATTGTAAGTAAATATTTCGGTAAAAAATTTAAAAAATGAAAATATCTAAAAAGTCGGACGAGAAAAAGAAAAGTTCATTATATTTTAAGATAAAAATGTATATTCTTGAACAGAAAAAAAAAAAATAACAATCGGGCACAAAATTTCTTTAGAACAATAAAAGGACAAGTTTTCGTGTCGTTTTTTGTTTTTTAACATTGAACTATACCATCCCGTTCTTAATTAGTAAACGTTGCGACATCTGCACTTGGATTCCCATTCGAAATTTGCGGTTCAATAAATTGGAAAAATTAAAAGTTTAAGTTTCGTTTTTTTCGCATAACCTCTCTGCACTGTCACCCCCGGTCTTTTGGGAAATCTTTTGTGGGTAAATTTGCTTTTGAGGAGTTTTTTTTTTTTGTTTTGTTTGGTAGGGGCGACTATCAGTAAGTTGACACAATGTCACGGCAGGAGGGGACGACGAAAAACTATTAAGATAAAGTACTTTGCTGCCGTTGATTCGCATCTCTTCTTTCCATCCGGCCTCCCGCAGATATTTTTCGGGTCATGTGTCACGCGGGGTCCTTTAGTGTGTATAAAGTCGAGTGGCTAATTCAATTATCCATCACGCGGCGCGAATTGCCCAATTTTCCGATAAACCTGATATGTATTTTTACCGTCGAGATAATAATTGGAAAAAAAAAATGAAAACGGGCGATAGTGTATAAACCGTTTTTTAATGTCAAAATTTACACAAAAAAAAAAATGTTTACACTACTACGGTGTAGTGTTTTTCATTTCATCCCTCACACGCCGTCGCCGTGCGAGTCGCTTTTGAACGTCCAGCTGCTGCTGAAGGGATTTTCTCTCAGCCTTTTTTCTTTTTTTGGTCTCTCGTTTCCCGCGCGCCGCGTACCTTGCCCCGAAGGAAGGAGAACGTCTGGCAAAAAAAAAAAAAATACTCGCGCGCGGTGGCAAATAAAGTGAGTGCATAATGTATACATTTTTTTTCCATCGTATATATTTCATTATGTCCCGCGTACGCATAATAAAAATAAAGAGCCCTCGTTTTTATTTTTTTTTTTTTGTTTTGTATTTTGTATTTTTTTTTTGTAAATAACCCCCCCCCCCCGTCGCGAACCTTATCGTGTGTCCGTTTACACATGTCCTCTCCCGCGAAGTATTCCCCGGATTTAAAAACAATATAATGCACACACGTACACACGTACGCGTTTCTCGCGTATATATTATAATAATTTGAAATCCTCTTACGCGATCAGATTAACGGGACACTTGTACATATATTATTATTATTATTTCGCGGGGACGTCGCTATCGTCACCGCCGTTATTATATTATACGCGAATTCTCGGTTAAATTATTCACGGGGACCCGACCGACAATAATATTATAAAACGGCCGCGGAACCGATGACGATTTAGACGCCCGTGACCCGTGCGTGTGTGTATTATTAGTGCGGGGAAATCCATTACGCGCCGTTGCAGTGTGACCCTCCGAGGTGGCTCTAAATAATTTTAATCCCCGCGCAAAGCTTATTATTCGAAACGTTCGTCCGCTCCTCGACCGGCCGCACCGGCCCGTGTAGCGTCCCGTCATATTGTCGTCGGACAATCGCTATCTTCCCCGGTTCGCGGCGAGTTCTTTTTTAAATAATATCAACAATTTATGTGGCACGGGTCGGGCGAACCGTATATTACGATAACATCGATTTCTTCTTCTGCGATCTCGCGGAGAAACTCATTAGAGTCTTTTCCCCCTCCTTCCTATTACTATGCCGCTCCGTTTTCCCGATCTCCGACGATTTCTTACCGTTTTCGCGCTCCCGGAGTCTCGCGATCCTCTTGTACTGTCTCGAAGTCTTTTCGCTACTGCGGTTTCCGTTCCGTAACGGCTCCGGTGGTTTCTTCGTCGCTTCTTCTCATGTATCAGCTGCTGCGGTCTTCGTCTCTAACGTATTTAGTGAGTGGGACTAAGGTCAATTTCTCCTTTACCTTCTCACTCTGTCCATGTTCGGTGCCACGAACCGGTCCGCATATTATTCTCAATATTTTTTTTTTCGAACGTTCTACATCTTCTTACACAAGGACATATATGTAGATATTTGTCGTTTTCCATATTTTTGTCTATGATCTAACTATTATAGTATATTATCTTGATTTAGTTTTTCTTGAAAAGTAGATTGGATTTGAAGAATTTGAATAGTGTAAAATATGCTATTCTGCCTTTGCTATCTTCAAACTTATCCCACGTTACAATAGTGTTTTGAATTTGAATTGTTTATTTTATTTTTCCTGAACCGAATGAACACAATATTTCGAGTACATTGATTATTATTTCTTTTTCCTTTTTAAGAGTGGATTGGGAGGTTTTGTTATAACATATAACCCATACACCTCAGGCATTGAACCTTCTTAAATTAATCTTGCAAATTTTAGTATTTTCATTGCTAAATAGGTGCTACTGGTATCATTGTACTTTCCTCGGTACCGTCCGATGTCCACGTTAGTTTTCCTTTCATACTTTCCTGTTTTCGTATCGTATATATATATACATACAGTTAAACAAGAATCTTTCTTTTAAAAGTTATTAACACTGTAGTCTCTTTACTTATGGTCATTAGAATCATTAGGAAATAATGTTATTGTTTTTACTGGCAACTAAAAAGTTACACATAAAATCACACATTTGTTTTCGTTATAAGTGTTCGAAGATCAGATAATGATTAAGTATACATAACATATAGTTGTGTTCAGGAATCAGAACTACCATGTTCTTCTTCTTCGTTCGTTATACGACTCATCGAGAATTTTTGCAGACATTACAAACGTATAATTGAATTCTATTTTTTTTTTTATATATACGTTTTATCCTTCTTACATTCTTGTGTTTATTTTTGCGGCTCTTTATAATATTGTATCTTGTTCTCCGTTAATGTTTCACTTGTTATCTTGTTTACGAAAGTTATCAACCTTTGTTTAATTTTTTAAACTAAATTACATATCCTACCTTTAAACTTCCCACCTAAAACGCAACCCCTGTTTTAAAAATTTACTTTTTCACCTTTAACCGCTTTCAACGCAAGCGTTTGTTTTAATCGGAACGAGAGAAAATTAGAAAAACGCAACTTAATTACCAATACACCGAAACCGCACATTTCACACCATCGCGTGTTTCACCTAAATCAATTTCGCAACAAATACATCGGTACCTACCTGACTAATACTACCTGCACGCTTAGCTTATTATTTCTTTCAAAACAAATCTGGAAATCCGTTTCGAAACATAAGCACTTTTATTGTGTATAACACTCGTTTAATGAAACGCGCTTATTGTATTATCGTATCGCACGATAGTAATATTATTTAACGATAAATTAATGCACGTTGCGTTCACGCGGTTAATTTGAAGATGTTCGAAGATGTTCTCGTTCGGTTATACGGTATGTGTACGTACGGTCGTTCTCGAAATGGTTGTTGTATAGTTTTTACGCAATTTAGCCGGTTCGCTGTCTTTAATTTCGTTTTGCAAACTTGTCTATATTCGCAGCAGATAACTGCAGTAAGTCTTACGAGTTTAACAAACTTGGACGATTTTAATAGTAATTTATACACCGAGTGCTCGTGTAATATAATATATTATATACGGCTATTAGACGATAAAAAGTTTGAACACGAATATTATATACTATGTCGGAATTAATCACCGTGTATCTAAACGACATTAGTTTCAAGGGAAATAAGCTCGCGAACCGCATTGTTGTTGCGTACGTATTATAATAATATTTACACGAGAAAAGTATTTGGAGAAAGGAGTTGAAAATTACATTTCGAAATTAATTCTATATATGAGTTTAAATCGTTATGTTTGATTGGTAGATATCGGTTGATAGAGCCTTTTCAAGTAGTAATACGCCAATCGTTTTATTTGATATTCGATTTAATTTACGTAGGATTTGCCATTATAGAAGTTATAATATCGATCATCGATACTTCAGACGGAGAAAAAATATATATCGGTTTATCGAATTCATTGTATTATATCGTTTTACAATGATGAGTTTGTGGTTTTTTTTTCGTTTAAATATTCTAAGTGCGACATTTAACACAATGAAATCTTGCATGTACCGTCGGTTATTCTTTAAGAAGACAATCGTCTGTATCGAACGGGGTCATATCTATAAACCGATATTTCAATATTATGTTGGTCATTCCCGCTAGGTAAGCACTTGAAAACATCTGTTTTTTCCCTCTCTGTAAGTCGATGTTTTTACATGTAATCATATTGTAATCGAGGCGCGATGCTTACTTTTTGATATAATACTATTACAATAAATTATAATAATATCGTGGAACCACGCGGCATCCTGTTTGCGAGAATGTTTTTTTTCTTTTTTTTTGAAACGGTAGAAAAAATCGTTTATACTCAAACGAAATTATGTAAAACAATTCTAATTTCGTAAAAACTCGATTAAAAAAGAAACGTGTTCACTATTAAGATAATAAAACGAGAAATGCGTGTTATTTGTACTGACATTTTACAGTTTATATTTCAATCGTCTGTTCTAAGTCGTTATGTCGTCGTAACGTTGAAAAATATCAAGTTTTCAATAAGAAATCGATTTGAAAATCCAAAACAGTCGTTGAAAATAATACAATTTACGAGAGTAACGATTAATTCGTATTGGTAATTGTCGGACAGGACGGACAAATCCAAGTGAATTCGATTGTCGTCTATATGCGATTGGCGTTTTAAAGAAAATAATTTTAAGCCGTCAAATTAGGAGGAGACAACGTGATAATAATTTCATCGATCGATGATGTCGTGTTATGTGAAATCGAGTAAATATCAGTAAGACAGATGGCGATAATTTCATAAAGCAGCCATTCAATTTGATATAAAAACGAATAGCCGTAATATGTGTGATTAAATTTTACAAAATTAGATGACGGTATTAAACATAAAGAGACGATCAGTGCGTTGTGTCAGTTATAATATTATCCGTGTCTCATGAAAAAAAAAAAAATAATAATAAATGACTGGATTACGGGATACAGATAAAAGTATTATTGTATTATTTGTGTGTCTGATTCGAATTTAAATTATACCTTATATTATGCTGAAGTGTCTTTTTCCGCGATTTCGGTTTTTTTTTTTTTAACAACCTATTGTTGATTATTATCTTCTTGATTTTATAATCGATTCGAAATGGACCGACAGGGATATCAGGAACATAAATTTGACGACCGGAAAATTAACGCATTTTAGATTTTGAGCGAAAGGATGAACGTATTGGCTTTACTATGCGTTCTTTTATTTTTAACGAACATGTTTCCGAGTATAAAATCTACTTTTTTAAAAAAAAAAATTGAAAACCCGGACATTTTTAATATCATTTATTATCGATTTCCGAATTAATTCGACTAATAATGATTAATACGATTAATACAATGACTAATAATACTCTGTTTAGAATCGTTTTTCGTCAGCAATGGTTTATCATCACGTTCAAAAATCTACACTAGTTGGATCCCAAGTTAATGCGGGCAGTAAACTAGTCGTCTAGTGCCATAATATTAATATTAACTAATGCAATAGTATAGAAGTTCAGAAAAATATAATACGTTATATTCGTCTAAAAATCTACCGGTAGAAAGAAGTTTTAAAAAGTACCCGAATTACATTGAATTACAAAATGAGAAGTTCCAAAAAAACGACCGAAAATTGTATTTTACGAAAAGAAAAATGTTTAAATGATTAAACGGCAGAAAAAAAAAATCATTGGCGAAATGAATCCAAAGTCCTAAGTCTGTAAAAATAAGAAGGAAAATATTTGCATTGCTTTTAAATGTTAAGACCCAACTAGTATAATATTATCTACCGAAAGCCGGGACCCAATCAGGATAGCACTTGGAAATTGATTGGGATCCGACTAGTGTACTACCTATGGAAATCACTAGGGTCCGGGACCAAGGTCGGATCCACGGTTGGCAATAGGAAGTGTTTCCACCCATATACCCGATCTCTGCCCTCCCTAAATCGTTTATCGGAATACGGAAATTTTCGAATTAATCGTTATATCGGAAATAAGATACGAGAGTGAAGAGCCGTAATATTGTTTTTTCCTAACGTCCATTTTACAACTAGGTTCGCCCTCCTTGAAAAACTGATCTGACTACAGGCCTGCCCGGGACCCGACTCGGATGCAGCCTTTTTTAACGAGGCCAACTACGGTTTCGAACCGTACCGCGACGGCGCCGCGTAGGCAACACGCAGTATTGTTATTTCATTATCATACACGTCGGCGGGTCTTGTCGGAATTCCGTTTTCGGTCCCCATCACTTGTGCCCGAGGAATATTCCAAACGGAAAAGCGCCGCGGCCTTCCGATCGGCTTTCGTTGCCGGAAGGGTGGGTGAGGGGGGGGGGGGGGGGGGGAGAGAAACGTACGGACAACGCCGGGCGAAAACGACAACGGCATTAAAGAAGAACGGCGCGTTTCCGTCGTAAAAATGTACACGGCGGAGAAAAAAACCATACGATAGGCACGCCGGCCGCGGGGTCCTTCCGTTTCGGATATTATTATACACCTCTCGAAACGGGCGCGTATAACATGGCCGGAGGTTCACGGCGTTCGCGTTTCGGGCATTAGACGTGTACTTGGGGGGAAACCGCGTGTATCGCGCGAGTTATACGATATCCCGGTGCACCCAGTGGCGGCGCACTTTGAATTTAATGGTCGCGGGCGCAAAACGGCTTTATTATTCCGCGAGGCGGCGAGAGGGGCGAGAGACCGCGCTTGAATTTCACCGCCGCCAGAAAATCGCCCAGCCGCTGACCGACCCCGAGTTCGGATTACTCCGGCAACTCCGAGAACGACTACGGCCGTCGGTACACACGTGTGTACGGGGTGATCGCGAGTTTTTTTTTTTCAAAATTTACACGCATTTTTCGCATTTCGCGACCTCGTCGGTTTTCGCGGTGACGATAAGCTCGTCGACGTCGACGACACGTGTACCGGCGACCGACGTCTAATACGCAAATCGTTATTAAAAAAAAAAAAAAAAAATTTAAAAAAGACGGACACCTACTTCGCACGATGGATAGGAGTACATATTTTAGGTGAGTGATTGAGTAGCGAGGATTTATAAAGGGGAATTTAATTTATACGACGATAAACTACTGCTTATGAAAAACGATTTGGAGCGAAGTTTCTCGTATAAGTTTCCCGATTATTATGAAAACAATATTTTTTTAAATATCAAACAAAAAACGACCTCTTCAAAGTACCGATCGAATAAAATTTCCTCTCGGGATATGTGCTACACTTGAAACATCCGAGCAATATTTCTGGTGAAAAGTTGTTCGCGCAATAAAACAAAATCAAACGTCTTTGGAAAACCGATACGTTCCTCGGTACGCTCCGAATCTGAACAAAATGAAAACCCGAAATAATTGTTCGCTGTTTGCACGAACGGATTTCCACGAGTTTACCAGTGTCTGTACGGGCTATCGGATTCGCGAAAATATCGTACGCCGCTTCGCGGTCAAGCGGTTCTCTATACAGAGGTACACTCTAATGGCGTGACGATACGCGCCGCGGATTCGCCGGTTGATTCGGCGTACGGTTAATCGCAGGTTCGCGAAAAAACAATCGCCCTGTATATGCGTACGAGTGTACGCGAAATCATAATAATACACACACGTCGGCGTGTGTGCGCGAGCGTTCGGCCGTGCGAAATTCGCCCGCGCCGCGCATCATAGCGGTCGCGGCGGGCGGTGTGGTAGACGGTTTTTATTGTTTCGTTATTAACCCCGGGGAGCGGAGACACCGCGAGGGGAGGGGGGAGGGGGGCGAACAGCGACAGCCGGCGACGGAGGCCAATAACTCGGCGGTGAGGTGACGGGAACGGGGAGAACGATCTCCGCCAGATGGACCAAGACGCGTTCCTCTCCCACGACGCCCCCGCCAACCCCGCGTACGTAATACCCGAGCCGCTGTACCGCGACCGCGACCGCCACCGTGCCGCTAATACCGCGTACCCGGTCGTATACGGCGTACCGGCGAGGTGTGCGCGCCGATAAAATAATAATAACAGCAACACAACGTATACGGGCTTACTTATGTGGATGCCGAGCGTCAGTTGGCCGATAAAACAACAAACGGCGGCGGCCAGGACGATGGAGAAATCATGAGCCCCGGCGCGGCGCATGGTGCCGGCGATCGGATGTCCCTCTCTTCCGCGCCGTTCCGCGGTCCCTGCTGCTGCTGCTGCTGCTGCTGCCGCTGCTGCCGCTACCGCTGCGGCGACGTCTGCTACGCTGCAAAAACATACCGAAAACACCGCAATCGTATAATATCCGTATAATAAAACAATATCAAATATGTATGTACGGGCGAACATTATTGAACGATCGGCGGCGGAACGCGTCTGCACGAAAACCGTCTATTTCGGCATTTCTTTTTTTTTTTTTTTTTCCGCCCGAAAACGCCGACGCGGACCATGAATATTTATCGTACCGCGACGACGTAACATACGAGCGTATTCGCGTGCACGCGAACCGTACGAGACTCACACAATAACGCGCTCGTACGACCGGCCAGTGCTGTACGGAGACGAATCGTAAAATACGTCCGAGACGACAGACGCGATCGACGGAATAATAATCGTCCCGCAGACAAAGACACCGCTCGCTGTCGGCTTTTCAAACGCCGACCTACGTTCCGCATGTAGGCGAAATCGTAGTTTGAATACGATTCGGCGATGGATTTTCGAGTCGCCGACAACCCGTTGTCGAGATAATGCCCTTATATATGTTTGGGTACGGGAGGGTTGTGCGGTGGCGTGGCGAACCGCCTCTGAACGGACAAACGTTACGAACTAAAACGCATCCGGGTTGGGTCACGTGAAATTATCAAAGTATTTAACTAATCAGTGTTGAAAAAATCTCTTATACAGTTAAATATGAATTGTATACATAAATACATACTAAAAGTATTTTCCTTGAACAATACACACACATACATATATATATATATATATAGCACCTTTCAGCGTCTAAACGAATTCCACTTCTATAAGGTATAAATCATTGTTTCACACAGCTGAATATCAATAATACGAGTGGTTATTTTTTATTTATCGAATAGATTCAAAGTTCAAAATTAACATTTGTTCGTATACTATCACTGTGAACTGCCTGTTTCGCTGACTCGTGGAAACGAATAAGTAAGTGGGAAATATTAAATAGCTGCGTAGTAATATATTTTTCGGGTGTTTTTTTAAGTTTTCACGAAAACGTCGCACATCAACCGATGGCGAATTATTGCGATATCGATTTCGCGGTGACGGGAAGTCAGTTTGAAACGAAGAGTAAACCACAGGAACGGTCCGCGGCAGCGGATTCGAAGGCGCTGTACGCAAGACGGTCGGATCGTCAATAATTTCTCCAGGGACTGTTTGTCGGAGAAAATTGGAAACGACCAAAGATTAACGTGAGATACGATATTGTTCAAATTGTAAAAACGGACGATGATAGAGTATATATAGATAGAATTCGGTTACATTTCTCGCGAACCTCCGTGCAGAACGTTACAAACAATATAATATATTGTTTTTATTGCTGTTATAGATATCGAACGTACTTCAGGGCGTTTTTATAACCGAAGAAAGTTTGGCCAAAAAGTTCGAATTTATAATTTACGGTTTTTTAAATGAAAAACTGCGTTACACGGCCGATTTATGCAATCTGCAAACGATTCTAATATTATTTCATTATAAAAATTCGTCGGATTCTTGTGTTTATTCGTAAAAACTATTTTCGATTTCCATAATAAATACACGTATACTGTGTTATATTATTATTATAATAAATTGCATTCGAATAAAAAGTCTGTAAATCTTCGAGTATAGATAACACCAGACAATTCTTTACATAAAATATATTAGGTAGAGATTATTACGTAGATTTAAATATTCGAATTTCCCCTCGGTAGTGCGTACAAGAATAATATTGTTTGAAAAAATATACAATAGTATGAACGGGTATTATTATGATGGATCTGTGAAGTTTTCGATCCGCCGTTCGCAAAATACCATTTACATTATTTAACATCGTAAAGAGGTTTAAAATATTAAAAACGAGCCAGAGATTACATTGTTGCGAAATTCTGACGAGCGTATAATGGATTTGCTATGAATATTTTTTGCTATTCCGAAAACGGCGACAGACTACACTTATATTTACATTTTTCGTGTTCTAAAAGGTTCGAGTATTATCGTTTTGTAACGCGATCCGCGATTCGATTTCGATACAAATAGGAGAAAACCGTTCCATCATTATGACTTCCTGACCTCCCACGTACACGCGTGTACAGTCAAAAGTGTATATATAAGAACATTGGTCCCCCGTAGTTACATCGCTTCGACATCCTTATTTGCGGACATGTCCTTTTAAAGGATCAGACAGCATTAAGGTTTGATCGGTAGACAGATGGCTTAAGAAAACCCGGCGGTGATGTGGTATTATGCGAGAGAGAAAGAGAGAGAGAGAGAGAAAGCGCGAGCGAAAAAAGCTTTTGTTAAACCACAGTAAACGTATTTTGACACATCTTTTGTGTTGCAACCTTTTAAGATGGAAAGGAAAAAAAAAACCTTCGGCGTCTAAGAAAATATAACTGCGTTACTTACAGGATAAAGTAGGTAATTAAATTTGTGTTTATAAACAACAGCTTTTAATTTTCGGCCAATAATTGTCGTCAGTGTAATAATTGTAAACACAATTCATATGAATTATAAATTCGAGGGTTATTATAACTATTTTTTTTTTTTTTATTTTATATTTATATTCGTTCTTTTAGGAAAACCGTCGAAACGGGGCTAAATTCGATAACAGAAGTTCTGCGCGGAACGGAAAGGCGCAGCGCTGTGTTACGGGTATTATACTCGAGAGGAAAATGGAGACGTGCATAAATTATAAGCAAAAGTGGCGTTCGTGTGACTCGAAGAGGGTGGGTAATAATATTGTGACTGCGCCGTAAAGCGTTAATTTAAAATTCATCATTCCCCCGAAACTGTATGCAATTTTAATATATTCGCACCCACGCTATACCCGATGACCCGTAGTACACGGTAATAATTTTTATGGAAACCAATTTTGGAGGTACAGATCTTATATATTGTACTGAAAATTATAGCTATGGGGGATCCGAGACGTTATTACAGTACGTATGCTGTTGAGAACTGAGACTTGTCTATAGATAATTCATTGAGATATTACTTTGTATTATGAGCAAAGCGAGGATTGTATTAGTTTTAGTAAAACGTGAATTTATTTTTGCGTCTGTGAACAACTATTCTACTACAGATCTTGCTCCAATCAAATGTTTTCTTGAAACTCTCTTGCAGCTCATTTTGTATCCCTACTGCGCTTTAATTTTTTTTTTATTCTTTTTATTTTTCTTAACATACCGAGAAAATCAATTGCTTTTCGTACAATCGCTGTCGATTCCTTGGTCACTTTGACAAAACGACTAATAATACTTTGCCCAGAATGCAATTTCGTCAGAAATGGTTTATCGTCGCGAATAGATTTAAACTAAACAAATCTACACGTTAGTATTTCTTCGAACTTTCCTACAGAAACCGTGGCATACCCAGCTGCCGTATCGGTCATTTTTTTTAAAAAGAATTGACTTTATCTTGTTTGGACAAAAATCGCGGTAACGAACCGAGGAATGTGTACGGTAATATTATATTTTAAATATTTATCTAGCCAAAACGCATTTACAAAATACTAATGAATGTATTAAAGAATAATAGTAGAGGGTGTGTAGAAAATATTAAACGACTGTAATTCCGTTTAAAAGTTGTATAGCTATTACATAGCGTTACACATGATACGTCCTTTGCATTTACATAATTGTTTTAACCCCTTCACATTTTTATCTTCCGATATAAATTGCATTGTCGATATACCATACCGTTATGGTCTATAATAATAACCGTGCGGGGAAAAAAAACGAATTTTTTTTTTCGTCTACATAAATGCCACTCGTCTATTATCCGTACCGACAGTATCCGGACGATATCGGAGTAGTGTGTAGATAAATAATTTCACTTATCTACGTCATAACGCGTACAGGCGAATCGATTTCTAGTCGTTTATCGTAACACTCGATTTAGTTTCATGATGTTTTTAGATTCCGAGCGGAGCGAGGAACGTATTAGTTTTGCTGTCATTTTATGATTTTCCCAGAAATTTTCATAATAAATGGAAAAACTCGGGGGAAAAACGTAGGGAAAGGGCGAAATTCACGAAGTGTATTGTTTTCGAATCGTTAATATTACGTTTATCGTTAACAAAAAAATGTAAAAGACCTTAGGGACGAGAAGAAAGAATCGCGGAACACCGGAAAAAGTATACAAAATATATAAATATACACACACGAATGAAACCGACGGATATTTTTATAGATCCGATTTCGTTGCTGGTTCCCTTCAAAAATATCGGTATGTTTTTTATTTATTTTTTTATTTTTTTCTCATGCTCATGCGACAAAACGGGAAAACGCGTGTCTTTTCGCAGAACGTATTCCGCGTGTAATATGTTAGTGTTATCACAATGCTCTCGGTAATATTTTATTGACTCGACCAAAACGGCGGCCGGCCGCGGCCGCGGCGTATTGCGATGGCGCTGCCCGCGCCTTCGCAACGGCCCGGTAGACCCGGTACTCGTACGTACGCGCGGAAAAAAACCAAATTATATACGTACCTATACGTAATAATATTATACATATATAAATGTATGAATGTGGAAAAGAAATATATTTATTTCCACGAGGACCTTTTCGGGCGTTCCGCGCGTTTATACCCTTACCGTGCCCCACCACCCACCCACCCACCCACCCCCGCACCCCGGTTGTCGTTTCGTCGGGTCCGTGTCTCTCTGTACCCCGGACCGTCCGCGGACGCAACGTACACGCGCATACAATTGTGCGGGCACCCGGAAAGTCATCTATCAAATGCATTCTTGCAAAAGCAGAGAGAGACGTCTTCGTTCCCGCTAGTGTTTTCAACGAGATTCGAAAAAAAAAAAAAAAAATAAATAAATAAAATAAGGAAAAAAACATAAACCGCACTTGTGACTGCGCGCGGCGCGGCGTCCGCCGACGAACAAAAACCTCGGTGCCGTCGACACTGGCAACGCGACGTCCGTCCACTTTGCGATTTTAAAAATACACGGTCGCGCCGGAACCTTAAACATCGCGTTGTCACCGCAACGGACCGGTGAGAAGCGGGGGGGGGGGAATAAAAAAAAAAAAAGTGTAATTTATTAAACTGCCCGTGCGGTGGTGCGCGTAGGCGAGCGCGGTGCGCAGGTACCCAGCCACCGCGTCCGTAATTAAACGACAAAAACACTGGTTTTTCAAGAGCGGAAGTAAATCAAAACCGTTCGCCGTCGCCTATAAAATATCGGAGAACGTTCGCGAGCGTTAGCGGAACACCACAATTGAACAAAACGCGCGCACGGGGAGAAAAAAAATATGTACGCATACAAACGAAAACGGGGGAAAAAAAAAAAACGTAGCGGGTAAATTCGAATTATTATTATTATTATTTTTTTTTTTTCATACTCCCGCCGACCAATATCATAGTGCACACCTACCGGTTTGTTGTTGTTTTTTTTTTTTTTTTCCCCGTACGTATATGACAGGCGCGCGGCGGCGGCGACGACGACGACCGTCTCGCACACAAAACGAACGGCCGCGCGCAATAAAATATTCATTTTTCGCGCGTACACGTACGTCTGTCGGCGCGCGTCGCGAACCGGCGACGGGCGGTTTTATTATAACGTTTCGACGAGGCCGCGCCGCGTCCGATTCGTTACGCGCGCGACGACGCCTCGGGGACGGACGGCGGCGGCGGGCGACGACCGACGGACGGACGGCGGCGGCGGGCACGCGCGTGTTATTTCGTTCGGGCGGAGGAAACGGAGGGAAGGGGGGTTTCTGTTTTCGCCCGACCAACGCCCGCGCTGTCTGTCCGCGCGACGACACGATAACGCGTACGATATTGTCGTCATAATTATCGTTATTGCCGCCGCTGCTATTCATTCCGCGGACAATATTAACGCCCCTCCCCACACAACCGAACGAATCCGCGCGCACGTATTGCAATTAGAGCGCGCGGCAATAACGCGGTACGGTCTCATTTTTTACGCGTCGCCATGCTTGTCGAGCAGTAAGTTTTGCACTGTGCTACGAGAGCGCAAAAAAAACGCCGAAGAAAAAAAACCGTTTTTTTCTCTTTTTTTTTTTTTTTTTACGCGTACAACTCGTTTGACTCGCGTTTCGCTCTGACCGCGGGAAACGAGACCCCGTCCGTTTGTTGTCGGGCTTCCGAACGTTTCGGAACGTTTTCCCCGGTTTCGAATCCAGAGCGCCGGGCGAGGACGTACATCACGTTTACATCACGGTTTTATCAAGACGTGCGCTTTCCCCCCATCGCCTCCCATTCGCGCGCGCGAACATTTTTTGCACCGGAAATCTCGTGCGTCGCGCAGGTTGGTCCATTGGGGATTTTCGAATAATTGTGGGACGGGGGAAGGAGTGGCGTAGGAAATACAGTTTTATTACGTTTGCTGCGTTGTAAAAATTCGATTGAAAATAATCGAAGAGACCCGAAATTCCCTCGGAATACTCCGAATAATTCATTACATTTTTTTGGCCGATCAGAATTATTGACTGATAAATTTATACGAAATTCATCATAACATAACTTGTACTCAGAAGTGAATAAAAAAAAAAAAAAAAAAATTGTTGAGACGTATTAAGGATGTCTTTTTTTTAAATTTTAAATTTTTTATACAATACGGATCGAAATTTATGTTTCATGTTGTATTCGCAAAAATACTGTAGGTTCTCGTTTGAATTTTAAAAGTTTTGACCACTAAAACGACAGTAAAAACAAACAAAAGAGTACGAATCCTCTTAGATGTTTATAAATTTAAAAAAAATAATAATAATAATAACAATAATAAAATGAAAACGTTCGTATTAACAAAATTCGTTTTGCGTTTGGATTTCGGTTCACCCAATGTTGACTTTTTAATTCGAAGCCGGTCGTATAGCACACTTATCATAATACTCCGCGCGACTCATTCATTAATTTATTTATTTTTTCATTCTAATCCTTTAATTGTAAATATACAATTTTCTCCGTTTTGAACATTTGTGTTCAATATGATAAGACATTATGAAACATACATATCAAATCGCTCTGCGTATAAAAAAAAAATAACATGTATACATTATTAATATTTCTTTAAAGAAATGCAAACTAATACACACCCATTGCGCGCGTTGAATTATACGGAAAGTCCTTTCTATAATATTGTATACGAACTGTACACTCTAATAGTATCCGATAACGGAAAGTTCGAAGATATTGCAACGTATTCGATATTAAAAAAGAAAAAAAAAAACCGTAAAACGACGAAAATATTGCACTTTTAAATTTCAATATACACCGCGTTAAACCGGCGCGGCGCCGTCGATTTTATAATAGTATATAAGAGGTGACTACGCCGAACAGCACGTGCGTTTAATTCGATTTTCCGATAATTCTATTAATATTTTTACTTTCGACACCTATATATATTTATACATATATTATACGGGTAGTAAACCGGGAATCCGCCATAAACCGACAATTTTATTTACTCGAAACGATCCGTGCATAAACATCGCGGACTCGGCCACGCCTGTTATTTAACATCGATAATATTATAATGATTTTACGAAAATGTGTTTAAAAAAAAAAAAAAAAAAATGTCGCGGTACGTACATCCGGGTTATAGAAACGAAACGGCGCGTTACGATGTCGAACGGAAAACTGCAGTTTAGCTTTTGTAAATTCGAACCGCGTACGCGACAATTTATTAGTTTTGAATGTAGACAATATATTGTAGGTATCGCCGCGGGGTTGCGCTGTTGAAGTTTTTAACGTCGATTTTCACGAAATAGATATAAACCAGTCGACCCGCGCGAAAAATTTGTATTCGAACGTACGTTTTTAACTTTGATTTTCGAACAGATTGTACAGTTATAAATTAGAAATTCTCCAGAAGAAGGGAACATAATCTTTAAAATGGTACCTATTTAGTTTATTGATTTTGAATAAGTGTTACTAAGAGAGAAAAAGGAATCGTCACAGAAACTCGTATTTTTGAAATAATTTAAAAGATATGAGCTAAAAAAGAAAATCCGTTTTGTTTTACATTAAATCGCACGACAGTAAATTGTTGATTTTTCGTAACTCTTACACGCACTTGACCATATGTAAATGTAAATTGACTGAGCGATTAATTACGTGTGATTTAAACAATGGTTAAAACTTAACAGTTAATAAAAAAACAATTGATGATAAGTATTCTATTGAGCATGTTTCGCAATAATTATTCACGATTTTCACGAGATATCTCGTTTAATGTAAACATTAAAATTTATTTATGATGGTTCGAGATATTATTAAACAAGTGAAAATTATACGACACACGCGGGACCGGGTTAAGTTAGATAAATTTGTAATAATTGACGGTGGTAACCTGATCGTAGTTAATTATTAATAATTTATGATTATCATTATAAACGGGTTTTAAAAGAAACGAGTTTTCACGTGAGTATATAAAGCGACAAATTGTAAATTATTTTGTAAAAGCGTTTAACATAAGCTCGATATGTTTTGAAGTACTTACCTGCATTGCATTATTATATTAAACCGACTGATCGAAAGTTATAGATTACAATTTTTAATTAATGTTCAAATTATACGGAGGATATATTGTGCACCGATCTACGATAGTGAAAAAGGAACACGGAGGAGGAAATTTGACCAAGTGCTATCATTGGTTTAGAGAGGGGACAGATGATGATCGAATAGCTGGGACACGTGATGCGGAATAGTAAAGACAGTACAAGGAGAGCGGTCGTGAATGGGAGACCATTACGAAGAAAATCGTGTGGGCGGTCCTGAAAGAGAAGGCTGAATGTCGTCGACGAGGACCTCGTTCGATTAATAAAAACGAAGAAGAGGCGAGAGGCGCTCCAGAATTGAGAACGGTGTAGGAAGATAGTGACGATGGCTAAAATCTTTAAAGCATATTAAGAAGAAGAATGAAAAATGGCGAATGACCGAAATATTACAGCGGGTACGCGTGTATTAAACCGACAGGATCGAGGTGAATAAGTCGAAAATCAATTTGAAAAAAAAAAATGGCGACAGATTAATTCGTATTTGTATTAAATTTGTACGGTCTCGGGGCGGTAGGTAGGCATATGCAAGTATCATACACAGTTAAATAAATTAAATTGCAGTTTGAATTAAGGTAATACTGTATCTAGACTAGTCCCTGGAGAGTAGTAACGGGCCGAGTGTTCCGTGTGGTTATGTGTTGTGTACAGAGCGTCCGACGACGACGAAGCGATCGTGTCGGACGCACAAAGTATGGCGTGTCGCGTTTGCCGATTTGTACGGCGATATCCGTGTAAAAAACACTGCCTTTATAATTTATTACTCAGTGTACATGTGAAAATATACAGTAAATTCTCGCATTTCGAATAATATCATAATTGCGGTATAGTCGGTAGCGTGTTCAGGAATTTTCAACGAGTCAGTGGCGTACATCGTTCTCGATTTTTGGGTGTGCAGTGAAATGTTTAATTATCCGACCTATCAATACGCCGACTTTCTTAGTAAATCTCTGACTAGAAAATAATCAATTTTCACATTCAACAGTTTTATTTTGTTTGCATATCGAAAATTAATCATGAATATTATTTGAAGGAAAATACATTATTAATTATAAAATATTCTATTTGATATGTGACTATAATAGTGTACAAAGTACATTGGATCTGATACACGTAATTCAGTTGGGCGTACGTACACCTTTGTAAGCCCAACGCCGCTACACAAGACTGTATAGCTGTAGTTACCCTACCATAGGGTAACTGTCCTATCGCGACGAAAATTAAAACGATATACCTACTAAACGCCATTGACGAGAGGGGATGTAGTAAACAATCATTAATAATACATTGGAGAATCTTTTTTTAGATACCTAACCTTACAAATGAGAATTTAAAAGGTCGATTCGAATAATTTCCATTTAGTTCAATAAACCGAGATTTCCTTTGCAAAACGTATACGATTTTAATTATTTCAAGATTAAATAATTACTAAGTATCAATATTCATAGTCGTTGTCTTTTTAAGCCAATGGAATGGGTTTAATCCTTTAATCTTGTCTTACACTACGCACGACACTAACTATATCTAGTGAGTTTTTTACACGATATTTTCAGATTAAAATGTCTTTAAAACCTGCCTGGAATATGAAAAAAATCGCTAAAATAAATTGAATATGGTTTTCAACCGATATATCGTGGATAATCTATCAATATCGACACACGGTTTTCGATTTCAAACATCGGTTTTTTATCGGTGAAAAAAAATATACGGAATAACGGATACGAACGCCAAAGCGAACGCGAGTACATAAATTAACGTGAAAGTAGTGTTCCACTGTCGATGTGCGACAAATAAGTAACCAATGGCGTAACATAGGCGTTGACCCACAATATCGACATGCGCTTGTGTTACGAAAATATTATTTTATTTTCACGTTCCCGCGACACCTATGCACTGTAATCGAGGGAAATATAATAGCATTTAAAATATATATGTATATATATATAAAAAAACATTGCATTGATATTGAACCGCGTAAATATATTTTACTCGGTTGCCACATTTGTACGTGGACGCATCATAGAAAGACATTTTTTGGTTTATATCGGTATAAAAAAAATGATTCAGTACAAGAGAAACGATACCTACCTAGCATTACTTTAACAATTTAAGAAAACACATAAAAGTTTAGCAATTCCCAAAAATATTACTGAGTAAACTCGAGGTAAAAAATATCTTTGCTTGCGTATTTGAGTCAAATGCGTTTCTTGGAAAAAGGTTTTTTTTTTTTTTTTTGTGATGGAGTTTAGTTTGTTTTATCGTTTGGCAATCTTGGATGGTAAAAATTCTTGAGAAATTTCATAATACACATGAGTCGATTTAAAATAATAGTATTGGAATGAGTTTTCGATGTTTCGTAACTAAACATATCAAAAAAAATCCATAAATAATTACAAAACTTCAACGGTTACCACAACTTGATGACGAGTAAAACGATCGTAATTGGGACTATCTATGACCGTAGCCCCAAATGACACAAAACCGAGCTGAACAAAAACCGGTCTAAACGTGAAAATCGAGTTCCTCCTAATATTTAACGCTTTACTCGATGTTATCAAAACATAACCTAGTAACAGACAGTAATGAAAGGTTATGGCCTAGAAATAGCCGAGACGATAGGTTGAAACACGATAAACTTATTCCGAGTGGCTATAATATATTCCAGCGGCTTGTTATTGGTCTGATGAAATGACGATGGCGCAATACTCGTATCGGATAGCGAGTTACAGAGAAAAAAAAATGTCCGCCTTTCCCCCGATCGAATGTCACCGGTAGTCAATTATCACCGGTATACGCCGATGATGGGATCGCTTAAATATTATTAAAAAAAAATAGCCGCGACTGAACGAATCCTCTGGGTGTCGTAGGGATCATTCGTATATACGTGTATAACGACTATAGTATAGGCCGGTCGGGTTATTCGAGAATAATAACGACTTACGCGGGGTGTATAAAAGTAATAATATTATACCGACTGCTCCTTACCTATACGCATTATTACGTTTGTCGTGCTGCGTATACGGAACAAAAAGGGAGCAAATAGTGTAATCGTCTAAGTGCCCGATAAAACAAAACGAACAAACTGCTGTTTATTGGCCGCGCGGGGAAACGACACAGTCAGTCGGCGAGGGAGACGTCCGAGATACGAAATGGAAAATCGCCGAAATTAACAACCGTCCGTCGGTGGCGTTTGAAGACGCATGCGAAACTCGGAAGCGGAAGAAACGTAACGTGTGGAAAAATATCCAAAACGCAAAATAATCGTCGTCGTGTTCTGTCGGCGGTTGCATCCTATAGTTCTGAGGCGAGGCGAATTTCAAATCCGCGGGGATTGCGAGCCCCCGTTCGACCCTCTCCGTTAATCTCGTTCTCGAAATGCATTCATCTAATAACTGTTCATAATCTCTCGGGTTCGAAATATTCGAGCGTGCTCCAGTGGTTCAAAAATCATCCTACTGTAGTTTAAAAAAATCTATATCGATAACGTACGCAAATGCACAGACGTGACTAAGACAATATACAACACGTTTTGATCAATCGAGTACCCGGCCAGCCAATCGTCATTCCCAGATATCCGTTACTGCGTTCAGTATACGGGAAGTTGGAAAAATTGGACTAGATTAAAAATCTCGAACATGTCGATAAATCGTCAGATAATTACAAAATAGTAAGATTCCGAGCGGTGAACCTTTCCGGTTGAACATTTGTTGATAAATTGTAATACAACTTTTTATTAATTTTAAACTACAACCCTCACTTCGCTTACATTTTTTGCAAAATGCTCGTGTTTAATCGAGATTATAACTCAATTAAACTATAACGCTCAATCACGTTCGACGGTGTATCGAATTTTCGAACTTTGACCTAACGAATTCTCGGAGATACAAAAAAAAAAAAACCACCAACAACTGATACACAAAGAAAATTGCAATAAAATATTATTACAGTGTGCAGACATTATTATGGTCACAATAACAATTATCGGTTTGTTTATATTTTTTAGACGACAATTCGGCAAAAGTGATGAAACGAAAACTACCGGTCTAATGTAAAGAAAAGATAATAAAAAAAAAAAAATGAAAAGAAAAAAGAAATACCCGAACAAACAAACCTCGGTATATGGTATTAATATTTGATCGCGTTACTATTATTCGCTCGTTCTTATCGAATATTTTTAACAAGTGAAGTTCGGTTAAATAATAATATAATCGTTAGGCTGACATTTATTTCTATTATTCTGTTTTTTCTTCTTTTGTATGTACGGCGAATGTCCATTGTGTTTTTTTCGGGTATAATAATTCAAAAAAAAAAGGGAAAACATCTGGTTTCAACCCTTTCGTTACAATGTTTGAAAAAAAAAATTCACCATCACCAATGTACAATAAATAACGCAATAATCAATTAAAAAAACGTTCGGCGTTTCTACAGCGCGGAAACGATTAAATTATCAAATACTTTTTTTTACTAAAAAAAGATACACGTTTTATTTGAACGAAGAAACGATACCGAATCGTACGTCGATTTTACATCAGTGACAAAGTAAGTTTCAAATTCTGAACAGAACGAGGAAAGTATTGCATGTTTTACAATAGGAAGGTCATTTTTTGATTTTCCTAGCAGTTTTTTCAATAAATGTGGAAAACCGGGAAAAACGTAGGAAAAATGGTAAAATAATAAATAATATTAAACGAATATTATTAAAGAAAATATATAATGCATAATGTGTAATTATTTTACCATAATACAACGTATTATTTAGTGATGACAAAACATCACTATCAACCGAAATTAGTTCAGAATCGTTTTTCGTTAGCAATGGTTAATTCTTCCCAACATCTCATTAACAACAATGGCCTACCCGAGTGCCAAATATGTCCGTATTTCTTTTTTTTTCAAACTAATTATTATATGTATTACATTTCTTTGTCATCTCGCCGGAATCTTGCATACGAAAAATAAAAGTGACCAAAGCTTGTCTAATTTTCTTATTTCATCCCTACAATCCTCGTACATACACGTGTCCACGAGATATAATGAATACGGTTTTAGCCAGTTTACAAACCCGCTCAACACGTAAAGGTTATGTTCTTGATTGAAAATTGAATACAATTGGAATTTAAATATCGGTTTAAATTTTCAAATCACTCGGGTCATATTTTGTACCACGTCGACGATTCGTTTATACTGTACAACTGAAGGTAAAATATTTAAAAAAGACGTCCTAGGATAATGAGAACAGATGCAGCCACCGTTATAGGTAATTTAATGTATACCTGTAAACAATTATATAAACCATTGCTTACGAAAAAACGATTCTGAGCGAAGTTCAGTTAATAAAGGTGTTTTGTCAGCAATATATATGTCATATTATAGTAAAATAATTAAATAGGTTATACATTTTTTTTTTTTTAATGATATTTGTTTAATGTTGTACCGATTTTCTCGGTTTTCCCAGTTTTTCACATTTTCTGAGAAAACTCCGGGAAAAATAGAGAAACGACTTCTCTAAAATAGCTTCCCAATGAAATTTCTTTACAAAGACATTGCTGTTATTCAAATTTGGAGCAAAATCGTAGGTAGAAAAGTTGCCACGGAAAAAAAAATTAATAAAAAAATAAAAATCTTTGTAAAACCATAAACTCCTTTGCTCCACTCATAATCTAAAATAAAACGATGCACAACCTGAAGAATATCAACGTGTATATTTTACATAAGATGACGTCTCGGACTGTAGTCGTCGGTTTCGATTTCACTATATTATTTCAACTTACGCCGAAAAAATCACGACTATATTACCGTCTCTCTCTCGTATACTTATCGTAACTGACGTTTTGTACGGTTTTATACGGTTTTTTTATTTTTTTTTTTTTTGTAATATTCGAGTGTAGAAACCGCGCATACGCTTTCAACCCATTATTTCTGTAACACGGATATCTGTAAACATATGAATATATACGAGCAGTAGGTGCATATTTTATTATACACTCGTGTACCTACTGCATTTTGCGCATATATTGTACTCGTATTATACATATACGCATTTTGAATTCCCAGCGAAAAACGGAATATTAATGGTTTTTACAACGGCGACGACGCGTGTTGTGTTTTCTTTTAATTTTGTATGTAATCGCTTTGTGCGGTGGAAAAGCGGTTTTCCGAAAGTTTCGTATAGGTAGGTAAGTATACAATATACAACGCGAAGTCCTTTACATTTTAATCTATAAACATAATATTATAACGGGATTATAAACTCGGTTCGCGCACTTTAAAATTTTTAATTCGTTTTTAAAAAATACGCGTTCTCGTACGTCCGCACTATCGGAGAAACGACGCACACTGTTCGAATATCGCAAATAGGTGGCGAAAAACGGTTTTTCGAATATAATAATTAATTGATGATTTTTTTTTTTTGATTTTTTTATGACCTTACAATAATCAAGTTAAAGAAGATTAATGTTTGAAGTTTACGAAAAGTAAAATTCCCAAAAATATGGTAAATTTAATGATTCTCATATTAGTAGTATAGATATTATCGTGGTTTATAAAAGCTTAGATTTATTTAGCTTTATGGACGGTTTGTTGATATGACAACTATGGTACGAACATTGATATTTTTTAATAGTTACCATATTTGCCTCCTATACACCAGTGTTTCTCAACCTTTTTTACTGTTGCAACACACTGAATGAATATTGAATATGAATTGTTTAGCGACCCTTAAATATATTATATTTTATATACGGTGACCTGATATTTTATATTTTTGACGACCCTTAATAATTAGTTGGCTGTTGTCCAATTGAAAAACCCTACCTTAGATTACACTACCCAAGATGGAGTATTGAAAAAATGAAAAAAAACAAAATACGATTTTCAGTTAAATACGCCGTCAGTGGCGTTGATACGATTTTTTTTTTTTTTTTGAGGGTAGGTGTAGTCAATTTGTTAGGTAAACTTTGTGCGGGCTCCCGACCACAGCCACCGTATGACCTGAAAGTAGCGAAGAATCTTTTAGTTTTACGAAGATTTTTTTTTTTTTTTTTTTTATGAAAATTATTATTTCGGTTAGTAAAAACGCTTTCACCGTAACCATATAGTTTTAAAGATGCGGATTTTTCGCCCGATGGTATTTTCAATTAATTTTTTACCTACTGTAGATATTATACCGTTCTATAAACCTACGCGGAAAGTGGTATTATATATTTATATAATGATCGTATTGTTGCTACGTAACATTATTGTTATATGGGTAGGTAATAGTAATTCGCGATATTTTTAATAACAATACGATAAAATTCTCGAGTACCTAACAAAAATCGCTATTCTATTTCGAGTGATAATAAAAAAAATAACTTTTGCTACATCACTGGATAAAAATAATATAATAATACTTTACCCTCTCATATTAAAAATATGTTTGGTATTTATTTATTTATTATTTTTATTAATTTTTTTTTAGTTTTAAAAAATAAATATATATGATCGGTTTCTTTTTTATTTTTTGTGAAAATAGTTTTCGTATATCTCGCAAAGTGGAACCGTAAACAATTGTTTTATAATGTATTGCAGTATATCAGTGTATGATATATTACAATATTATATAGGCATATATGTAATTTTGATTTTACAATTTTTATACTTAATAGAATAACAAAATACCGATTATTGTGTTTTATTGATAATCAAGAAAGAAAAAAAATCTTGTTTTATAACTCAACACTCGCGTTCAACGGATAGTATTTATTGCATTTATTGGAGTAAACGTACACGTGATGCAACTCGACAATACTGATTTTTTTTCAAAAAATTAATTATATTTGTTAATGGATTTAAGTAAAACGTATATTCTAATTTTTTTTCTGTAAGTTTCTTACCAAAAATCTTGCTACGGTTTTCAAAGGTAGCATCTTTTGTAAAAGCAACGCTCCGTTTGAGAGGTTAGGTTTTCGATTTTTTTGTAGTTTTCTTAATAATTGGAAAGGTTAGGTTAGGTTAGGATTGTTCTCGGCAACCACGAATTCATTATTTTCGAATTTGTTTGGTTGTTGTACCAATTCGATTAGATATAACGGTAAATATCCACAATCCACCGGGTACACTTATATATTAGCCGTAGACGTGGTTAAATATTCAAAACATTCTCATAATTTTTTAACTTTTCTGAATAAACGTTAGACAGTTTTTTTTTTATTCGGTTTTACGGGATACATTTTACATTTTCTTAATGCGTCATGGTGACATGATCGAAATCGGATTCAAAAGTCTAATTCGCTTTCCAATTGTGGTGTAAATGAACACATCGTTTTCGAGTCGACAAAAAAAAAAAAACCCCTGAGCAATTAGTGAGCGATGGGAGAATTTTCGATTGTGGTTATTCTTGTCGACGACAACGACAATAAGCGCTATTCGTTCCGGACTTATAGCCCCGTGCGGTAGACACAGGGGTGGTGAAGGGGAATATACAGGGTGTAGACCGTACATTTAGTGATGGAGCCGAGGTGGAGGGAGGGTGATGGAGGGAAAAGGAACGCGCAATGGACCGTAAAACGAATTCCATTCGTCGTTCGCACCGGGTCAGTGTGTTGTGCGCAAATAATAATAATAATAATAAATAAATAAAAAAAAAAAATTGATAAAACGGCACGCGAATCATATTTTATGTGCCGAGAGCGACGAGAGGGAGAGAGAGAAGAAAAAAAAAATCATCGTACCGGAACCCATTAGGTGATTTCGACGACTGCACGGTCGTTTAATAGTAACCGATTGAATACACATTTCGGCCCGGGCAATTTATGACGCGAACCCGTTCGGCGTACGGACTGCTGCAAAATTACACGAGCCCGCCGTCGGACTTCGTAATAATATTATATACAATATAATTCTGTAACAGGAGTTTATATTATACAGAGTGAATCTTTCGTCGAGAACGCTCCAGCCATTGTACACCTGGTATACATGGTGGATACAGCATGTCCCACGAAGATATACTCATTGTAATATCTCCGGAGAAAATAATAAAAATAATGAAGTTTGTTTTTTTTTTTACATATTACCTACTCACAGGGATAAGAATTATACATATTTAAATGATAATTCATTATTTAAGTTTATGTTTAGATAAAAAAAAATTAAAATAATTAATTTTTATTTTATTATTTTTGAAAAATTCGAAGATACAGCCGTGTTATAGAGTTTATTTTTTTGAAAATTTCCATCATTTAAGTTTTTATTCACACATTTTAAATTCGTGATTTTTAATAATTTTTAAAAAGTCCAGAGAAAATAAACGTACAATCAATGAGTCGTAATTATAATAATCAATTAGCGAATGCGATTACAGCCTTCTGCATAATTATACAGGTACTTTTGTCTGAACTTTAAAAAAATATTAAAAATCACGAATAAAAATAGAAAGCTGAAACGTCAATATTTTCAGAAGACTAAACTCTTGAAAATCGATATATTCAAATTTTGCAAAAATAATAAAGTAAAAAGTAATGCTTTTAGGTTTTATCAAAACATAAAAAATGAATTGCAATATAAATATTTGTATTCTTCATCCAAGTGAGTAATATAAAAATAATAATTTGATTATCTATATATTATCTCTGGAATTTTAAAATGGTTATATCTTCGTGGGACGCCCTGTATACGCAAAGATTCGATATTGTAAATTTGATTTGTGATTCTTTTTTTTTTCAATCGTTTATGGGTTTTTATTTGCGAAACATTGTTCGAAATTTCACCTACGTTCCATGTACGATATATTTACAAACACGCAATACATAAGAAGTATCGATCATTCGATTTTCAAATAAACACTCTTCCGTTTCAAAAAAATCCGAATCAAAAACGGATTTCATTTTTAGCAACAATTTGGAAATGTCGAAAATTCAAAGATTTGAGACATAAAAGATGTCTGAATAGAACCAAAATTGCTCGAAAATTCGAAATTCCGTATTCACGGAAACGTATCTTTGTATTCGTAATGACGACCGCCATGAAATTATTTTTTAATAGATGGACAGTCTGATGAAAAACGGGCGATGCTCATGGTTTTGTTTATTAAGTACAATAAGTGTTGGACGAACAGTGATCCTTATTTCTTTTTTTCGCTCCAAAGCATTATTAACGGAATGTTGTACATACATATTTTTTTTTGCTTAGATGTTGAAAACTCAGCGCAGTATATTTTTATTTTTTGTAAGTGGCGGTTTCGGTTCGGTTACCGCTGTATCGAGCTACGTGACAAGATAGTTTGCCACGGGAATTAGTAGTTTCAGTTATGCCACTGATTTTTGTATGTTATTATCGGTCTGCTTCCCGTTCGGAAAAATTTGTCCAGCCCGCTTACAAAACAACGCGGCCGTCATCGCCGTGGCCCTCCGTCCCTCCTACTAACGATATAATCGCGAACAGGGACAAAACAGACGCGACTATAGCGCGCAATACTATCCGCAACGTTGTGTTGGGTCTGATAATGTCTCTCGGCGAAACTTCTCTACCTCAATCCACAACGTAATACGACCATCGTTAATATTATTCCGCAAACGTTTCGAAAATCCTGAGTGTACACACGATCGAATTCCGTTTTACACGCGTTATTCGGAGTATATTTTATCAATTTCGCGATGACGCGAATAATATTCCGCGCGATCGGCATTAAATTTCGGGTCGGAACACTGTACTGTACGAAATTTAGTCGTATCATTAGTCCGAAAAAACGGGAACCGTGGTCGAACGGAGATATATGTGGCTGCCGTATAGGTAACTGAACGACTCCAATGTTCTCGATGACAGTCGATTGAAACACACGGTGTTTTTTAGTTCTCATAAAAAGAGCTCCGGCCATTTTTACCGAGGATTGACAATTCGTTTTTAAGAGAGGGGGCGGGTAATTTGAAAAAAAATTTTTCCAAGGCACTATATATTTTTGGTGCAAAACAGAAAAAAGTTCAAACTCAATCTATTCGATAGTCCGTCTCGTTTAATTCCTTCGGAAAAAACATACATTTACAAGTTAATAAATGTATTAATGTTTGTATTAAAAATACAATTTGTATTATAATTTATTACTTAATTATATATAGATTACGTTCGGACGCTTGGATCTACACAGAAACAAATCAAAGAAAACATAAAAACCAACGTGCAATTAAACAAATTTCGGCGGTCCGTTTATTTCCTCTCCGCGGGCTTATTGCCTACCCCCGGTCTAGACGACGTATAGACGTATGGTCGGAAAACGATGCTGGTTTATCCGTATCAATACAAGGGCGAGATAACGCACGAAAATAATATAATCACCGTAGTTAGATTTATCACGTTCGAAAGTAACATTGTTTGAAAATAGGGATAAACAACGTCGAACACAAGGGATTAATTCAAATTTTACCTGTTAGTTATTTCGAACACGAATTTGACAGTTGTTTTTAAAAACGGTATTATCGTCCAATCATAATCTAATATATTTATTTATTTATTTATTTATTTATTGAAATAAACACCAAAGTTGGCTCGAGTAAAGAACATAATAATATATTGTTAGATTGCTATTTTATAAATCGTAATCCATACATATATTGCGTTGAAAAAGAAATAAATCGAAAATAATTCTGACCGTTCGAATTAATTCAACGCGAAAAAGTATTATATATTTAGTTGGTTAAAAATCAAACGTTAAACGATTCAATAACGATAAGTTAAATGATTACTTTTACTGCATTTTGACATTTTAATGTCATTGCCAAACACATTGATTTTCACCGATATCGTGTATAACAAAATAAAGATGCACGGCGTTTTGTATTATAGGCAAAGGTACAATAAAACAACAAAAATATAATTGCTCGTATATAAAGTGTTTTATTATTATTTTTTTTTTTAATCGAAATTTATTTACGCACGCAAGATTCTCAGCCGGGACTCTATATAAGCTCTTAATATAACCGTGTAAGCGTTTTTTTTTTTTTTTTTTTTACAATACCTTCGTGATGCATCGTCACGTATTATATTGTATGTGTTTCAGGTCAAGTAAAATTTTATCGCATTTTTCAATAGTTCGAATCATTGTTATTATTATTATTATTATTTTTTTTTTTAATACGAACGCCATAGAATTTAATAATTTGAATTGTTTTTACGACCTTTCGAATAGAAAGATAAAATTTCAATACACTTAACATAACCTATAATATTATTAAATATCGTGATACATATATATTAATGAAAGTCGAACAAAAAAAAAACTAAACGTGCCTCTGGAGTACGAAAAAAAAAAAAAAAATGATAAAAATAGCAGCTTGTTATTATTTTTTTTTTTTTCGATTAATAAACCATTACATTGGTGCATAGGAAAAGTGTTCAAACAATATTTTGATCGATCACTACGACGAAGTCAAAAACATGGTTTTATAATTAAACGTAAAAAAAAAAAAAAAACCATAACGACTCTTTAGCCGGTGTATACATATATATATATATAAAAGTAAGTATACAAATATATTATTTTCACAGAGTTAATTTTAAATAAGTACGACCGAAGTCATATTTCCATGTTAGTTCAGTGGTAATTCAGTTTATAAACTTGTACAAATTTAGATTTAAGTAGAAACGTTTTTATGAAAAAAATTAATAAAAAATACTGATTAGAACTGTTTGTTTTTTAATAATTGCGAGAGATTGAACGTTAAAAAACACGTTTTCGAATTACTTTACTAAACAAAATGCGTATATATTGGCTAATAAAAGGCTTAAAATTTTATTTCGTAACTACTCGTTTTGGAGATGATCCGCCGTCATTCAAATGATCATTGTGTTACGCTGATAAATTAATTAACAATATAACAATTATCAGAAAAAAAAAACAAATCATACGAATTCGATGAGCAAACTTATGCCTACTGAAATAGCATATGTGAAACAGGTATAACAATAATGAAATAAATAAATTGCGAAGATTGATATTAATTTTTTATATCATCACAGACATCATTATCTTTTTAATTATTCGACTTTGGACTATGTGGTCGATTTTCGACCGTTAGTGAACGTGACAAATGTCTCGTGGCCGGTTTTATCGCGAGATTTAAAAAAAAAAAAAACTAACGTCTTTATATTTTTCGCAGGTTCTCAGCTAACCTTGAAAATTACCCGGAAGATTGTTGTGAACATCGGACATTGGAACCCGTCAAATTTCCCGCCGTGTATGTTTATCGATCTGGATCGTAAGTGTTTAATATTAATTACAGATTGTTTGCCCGCACCGAAAACTCGGTATGTCATAATGGCGTTATTATACAATACATTTTGCCGTATTAGGTTAGGTTAAATATTTTGTTTATTTAAACACAGAAAATAGTAAAAATATGCGAAAATTGCATTTTGAAATTTTATAGGCAAAATACTTAAAGTATAATATTTCGACAATATATTTGATCAGATTTGATTTATGTGAACCGCAAAAAAAGTTGCAATTTCAATTAAATTCGGTCTTTAATAATTATTATCGAGTCTACGAAATATTATGACTACCGACGAAGAAAATTATTATAAAGCCCAGGTGTAGCACAATTGCATAACCAATGCGCCGCGCCGCCGGACCGATGACGTTAAGAAATCAACATTACGAAAATACCTCTATACTTAACTAATTATTATATTATTATTATTATTCCTGTGTGTTTTATTTTTTTATTTTTTCGTAATCTCTGACTGAATCTATCGATTTAGTTTTTTTTTTTTTTTTTTTTTTATGCGAATAATGGTTTATTATTATTATTATTATTATTATGATATTTTGTACGTTTTTTTTCCCACCGCCCTTTACAAATATAATCATAATAATAATAATAATAATAACAACAACATTCTGTACACCGGAATTCGCCGGGTCCGTTGTTGTTGCGTGTCGGTCCACGTCGTTGTCCGTCACTCCGTCACCTCCCCTGCGCACCTCTTATCACACGTAAACATCGGGTTGCCGTTTTGACCGTCCGCGCTGCATACCCTCCCTTCCCTCTCAAGGTCTTTACCCCTTTAACACCCCACGCGATCCTTATAATATCGTATATAAAACGCCACGTTTAATGGAGACCTCGCAATGTGGAAACACGGCGCGAATCGATAGAAACGCGCGAACCGACGCAGGCGGCGGCGAGCGGACAAAGAAGACGCGCGTTCCGAAAACGACTCCAACGTTTTCGCCCGAGTACGTAAAATAATCATGTTTTCGAAAAAAAATAAAATATAAATATAAATAAATAATCGATGGAATATTTCCCGGCGGATATAAAGACGAATCGAAAAATAATAACATTATTACATAATATCATTATCACTCCGCGGTGCGTATTCCGTAACCGCGAATTTATTCAAGTCGACGAGATTTACTTACGGAAATCGGAAATACGTACTGTGCGGTGGGTATGTACGGTGACGTGGAGTCGTGTTGTCGTACACATAATATATATAAATATACATATACGGTTTGTAAAATAGGCGAGACGGAATAAACAGAGAGAGAGAGAGAGAGAGAGAGAGACAGACAGAGGGTGAGGGTTCCCGATCGAATTATTCACTAACGACATTTCCTGAAAATCTTCTAAAAACATACGGTAAACGACTGCAGCGGCGCGTACCGCGGAGAGGCGGAGAGGCCTCGGGATTACACGTTACGCGTGTATAGGGAGGAGCGGGAGGGGGTACACATAAATCGACGGCATCGCTTTATAAAAATGTATACAACCGAAAACCGATTTAGATAACATTATTGCATGAAGTAACGAAACAAAAACGGTGAAAATAACGGAAAGCCAAAATGACGCGCGCGAGCGTTAGGTACTTAAATATTATTGCGAGAAGAATAATATTATTATATTACAATATTATTATCGATCGTATGGCGATAAATGCTTATGAACGCCGCGTGACATTTTTTTTTTTTTTTTGCCGAATTTTCCCTGACTATAATGCGATTAGTGCGACTTTGAATTTATACGCGATAACAGTCCTGATCAATTGGAATCACGATTGGTTCTAAACTCACGGAAACGTGCATTCAAATGTCGCGTAAAGCAACACTAAAAATTATCACATTTTATAAGCATTTATAGGATATTCTTGTTTTAAAACCACATTCGAATAACTCTCAATAACAGTGAAATCTTAGTTCGTAATACATTATGAGCGTTTAAAAAAATATCACGTACCTATTTATTTTTAATGACATTATCAGATCATTTGGAACTAAACGATTAGATTATTGTTGATAACAGACCGACGAGAAGTGACCTAGAAACTAATCGCCTCTATCGCAGTGTATTGTGTTTATCATCGTATCTCCGATACTTTTAAACGGTTTAAACGGCGCCGTCTCGACCGAACGGTCTCAAACTCCAGAATTCGAGTTATTTTGTGGGCGGACTGAAGTGGTAAAAGTCGGATAGACTTCCGATATGAATTCAACTACTGCATTACGAGGGCAGGAAGTTCGTTCCGCTTTACGCACCCCCGGAAACTCGCCGAAAGAAGCCAAATAATTTCGTATGTACGTGTCTTTAGAGTGTCAAGGATGGTCGTTTCTTGGGGGGGTTTTCAAATTTCCCCGGCCATTTGAACTACCAAATTTCACCACTTTTATTTTCTCTACGGAAGTATTTTACGCATCGTTTCGGCGGCAAAATATTATCGACTGTTATTTACGGTATTCGTTTATGTTCGGAAAGTGCCTGCTATATACAAAGTACACGCGACGGAAAAACGTAGACTGTAGTGACGGAGTGCTTGAGACCGGGATTTCTGTTTTCTTCGTTTTAAACACTACTTGTCGAATAGTACAATTAATTGACAATCATTATAGAGACTATTTCTGTCGTGGCTATATAGTAAGGCCGGGAATTAACGAGTTTACAAGTTAAAAAGTTAAATTAGTTTAACTTTTTAACTTAATAAATTTCTTTTTGAACTACTAAATTAATTGTTAACTCGAGTTAAGTATTCAGTTTTCATTGGTATGTTCAAAAAATATAAATATTTCATTATTATTATTGTTATTATCAATATATTATGAACATTTTAAAATATTCATTTTTATGAACGCCTGTTATTGTTTACCCGTTGTCGCCGGTCGGAGATTGCACAGGTAGATTATTGGGCCATTGTATTAGGCAATAGACAAATAATACAATATTGTACATATTTTTTTTTTTTCAATCGACTCAACTCGAGTTAAATAGTCAATTTTAACTCTCGGTAGAACTGACGGATCGACTTTGTTTGAATTCAAATTCAACATTACCGTTTCGGGGGGGAGGGGGGGAGGGGAAAGAAAAATCGTTAAGTTGCCCAGATTTGCAACGCGCACAGCGTACGTCTCTATGCGTGTGTAATATCATCGCGGACACAGTGGTAGCCGCCACGCTCGCCGTGCGCCGCCGGCCGCCGCGTTGTCGCGCGGACTCGGACCGGCGGCGGCGGCGGCGACAAATTGCCGTCCGTCGATCGGCCGCCATGCTTTTCCCGCCGCGGCCACGCCGGGACGGGACGGTCCCGCTTCGCCATACCGCCCGGGAATTACGGGAGAGATTAATGTGTCCGGGTGTAACAACACTCCCGCGTGCATTTAATCGCGATTACGTCTTCCCCGCCGTACGGCGTCTAATCACTCGACAATCAATCCGCCGCCGCCGCCGAACGCGGAGAGCGGAATTTCTTTGCCCCGCCGCTGGGCCGACGACGACGGGACGAAACGTAGTCACCGGAAACGATGCACCCGGAAACGAATCCGCCTCCCCGCCGCCGCCGCCGCCTCTATACACGCCGCGTTCGCTGCAAATCGACCGTGTTCGAGTTTTTTTTCGTTTTTCGATTTTCGTTTTTTTTTTTTTTTTTTGTTTTTGTCACATCGGTTCTCCGCCCCCTCCACGCGCCGTATCCGCCGTTATTCGGGAAACGATTAACGTCGCTACGCGGCAATGACGATTGTGTGCGCGTCCGTCCCTGCAGCAGTCTCTCTTTCCCTAATCACCTCCGCAGCTCCGTGTCCCTGCAGCAGTCTCTCCGACATTCGCTCGCACACCACCGCCGTCCTTCTCGTATACATCTTCCCCTCCCGCATGCGTGTGTACATACATAAACCCCCTCCTCTTCTATATGTATACAGATTTACACGTGAATATGCACACGACCGGTCTGCGTGTCACGTATGCGATATATATATTTAGGTGTATGAAACAAAAAAAAAGGTAAAAAATCGTACGGCTGACCGGATCCGACGGTTCGCCGAACGGACTTTTGACAAATGAATCGCATGTGTGTGTGTGTTTTTTCCGTAAAAAACGTAAACGATTCACCCCGGCACAATAATAAACGGCCGTAGGCACGATGAATCGTTCGCGTTTTCAAATCTCCATTATCGCTTTATGAGACAAAAACGGAATACTTATATTACTCACGAAAGTATTTTCGTTTCACGTTCGTTGCGAACCGGATTTAATTTCCGTGTTTTCAAACTCGAATGTTATAACACAGCGGCTCAAAGACTCTTAATAGCCATCGGAGGTAAAAAAACAAAATATATTTTCTTTTAACTGTTTCTGTTTGAATAACGTAATAAAAATATCGAATCGCAACCGTTAATAGTGACGCTAAGATTTCTACGCGTTTGCGTGCAGTTTCCTTTTGTCCTAATTAATCGGTCGTCGGATATGGCCACGACTCGGCTTGTTCTCGATTAAACGGAACAATTTAATTCTCTCCATATTTTCTCGCGTACAATTGCATAGTTAGATCGAACCGTCATAAATATTAGATAATGTTATCGCCTTGTCTCGGATTCGTGTGTACGTACGTAGGTTTGCACGTTTGGTAGATATAAAAAAAAAAACATTGATTTCGCATAATATTATTGTGGTAAATGAATTGATGCGCGTTACGCAATATTTCGTAACGCGTAACACAAATCCCCGCTCCGACCGTTAGGTTAACGTAAAATCGTAAAACAAAAATAATGGAAAATCGACCGTACCGCGCGCGGTATTAACCGCGGAGAAATTATTTATCGCCGTCGGATTTCTCGCTGAAAATTAAAATACCGCGACCCTCGGCTTAACAGTATCCGCGTGTACCGTCGTCGGCGAAGAGCGCGCGCGAAATAATAACAACCGAAACGCGCGCGACGTCCGTGCAACACACACAACGGTACGACGGTACCCTCGCTGCGATACCGCCGAGGGTAATAATGGGCAGGGTAAGTGTGTATAAGTACGAAAACAAAAACGCATGGGGAGGGGAAAGGGCAAGCACCCCGGAACGAAACGGGATCGAATGGGCGGGCGTTTAACGTCTTTATCGCGCGATACCGTTTTCTTCCGGGCGGACCGCTAAGACCGGGCGCGCGAAATCGGCTGCGGCGGCGGCGTCGGCGGAACGGGACGAATAGAAAAAAAATTCGGAATTCCGGTGCGGCGAGGACGACGGCGGAGTGACGCGTCGGATATGACAGCCGATGCGCCCCGGCGGCCCGAGACCCGTGAGAAATTTAATCAATCTCTTATCTCTCTGTTTTTCTCTATCTCTCTCTCCGCCGTAACGCAATCCCGTTGATGGGCGAACGTCCCGCGCGCGCGAAGACGATCCTCGTACGCGTCTCCCCGTCTCCCGGACCCGTCCAGGAGGCGTTTATTTCAATCGCGAGGACGGACCCGAGTGCGCGTGCATGTGTGTGTGTGTGTGTGTGTGTGTGTGTGTGCGCGCGCGATCCCGTGTGCGTGCGCGCCGCAAAAGGGTCGGTTTTTAATAATCATTAGTGGGCCCCGGCAAAGTAAAACGTATGTTCCGGGCAGTCGTTATTTTCGCCCGGGTATACAAAAATACCGTCGCGGGGAAATCGGCAAACGGGGCCGACGTACGCGGGTTACGTATACACCTACACGCGTACTACGTATATACGTATTTAGTGTTGTTTCGCCGGGTACCGCGCGCGTCCACTTAAACAATCCCGTCGGAAGGCATTAATTGAGATTCAGGTCTTGTGAACGTCTCCCTGTGTGTGTGCGCGCACGCGGTTGTTCCCGACGAAAACCGCGCGCGGCGGGACGAAATTGCGTCCGGAGGGTGAAATTCCTCTCTTCTGAATTATCGCAGTGTGTGCGTGTGTGTGTGTGTGTGTGGACGAATCGCCGCGGCTTCGGGAAGCGGCGAGTGATAACGGCGGAGGCGGAGGAACGGCAGCGGCGGGGACAGAATGGAAAAGAATTCCGTATCGATTTCCGGCCGTTCGTAATCCAATCAACCGCCGTTTTTACCGGCTCCGTTGCGGCGTGTTAGTACTCGCGTACGGTCCATACCATTGCCGCCGCCGCCGTTATAAACATTTATTTCTACCGTTCCCTGCGACCCATCCCGCGTCCGGGGAAAAAAAAAAAAATAATAATAATAAGACAGAAAACCATTATCTCTACGGCGGCGGCGGCGGTTAGGTGCCTTTTTTTCCCGACGAGACCGGATATAAAACCGCCCCCCATCACGTCTCCGCGGCCGCCTCGCGGTTTCGCTAAACGTTGTGTTTTATAGACCCGTCTCGACCCGCAGTGCCCTGTCGTCTTAAACGTTTGTAACCAATAAAAACGAACAAACGGGGAAAAAAACAAAAAACAAAAAAAAAAAAAAAAAAAAACGAAAAATTGACGCGTATCAGATTAACGATGATAACAATGTGCGCGTTGATAACAGTATGACCGCTATGTACCTTACCGCACCCGTAATAGCTACCAGATGTTTTTCCGGTAATCCGGACTTCGGTTTCGAATGATTTTTCGAATTTTTTTTTTAATTTTAAACAGCGTTAAGAACGTCCGTCGCCGATAAACGAAATCGTACGTTTGTAGGTGTACCGTATTATGATAAAACGTATCGCTCGCGACGACGAACGACGATTTTCGTATTTCCGTGGAATTTCCCCGGGAAATAGAGACCGTACGCGTATAGTGTCCGTTTAAAAGATGTTTTTTCGTCACGCGAGCTCAAACTCGGGAATAAGGGGTTTGTTATTTTTTCCCCGATCCACGAATCTAAAAACGATGGAATTTTAATTTTAAACACAGCCGTGCGTTGTGGGCGGGCGGGAGTTGGGCGGTTTTTTTCTCTTAAGCTTTGCACTGTCTTGTACGAACCCCCGCTTTAACGAAGGCCGGGTAATTACATTTTTCAGGCAATTTTTCTGAAACACAACCGGTTCGGTTTAAACAAAAAAAAAAAAAAAAAATACTACTTTTAAAAAGCCATGTAGGACCGGTATTTTCCTTATATTAGTTGAACCGAACGTTTAATTAACGAGCGTTTATACAGTAGTATTTTATCTGCGTTGTCATATCGTATACAAGACATTGATATACAGATAGGGGTACATATTTAGTATTTAGGTATGTTTTATGACAAAACAGAAATTGTATGTAAACCTAAATAATTTACTTATTACTTAATATAAAAGTAAGTTTTCGTAGTTTAACTGAACTTTTTTTTTTTGATAAGCCTTTATAGAAATTTAAAAATATTGGTCCAACGGGTTGCAGTTTTATTAGTAGTCCAAACGTGTTTCACCCATGTTTTCCACGCACGCGAATAAATAAGTATCAATAAAGACGTGCCTTTCTTCGGATTCGACGTTCGACCCTTGACCGACCGTTTTTACCTCGGATTTTACGTTTTCGCGGAAAACGCCGCGTTTTAAATACCTCTACGGGCTACAAAACGTAGCGCAACTCTGGCAAACATCCATATAAAAAAAAAATAAAACACGAAATATTGCGTCGGCAACAAGTCTAGTCGCGGAACTCTAGTGCTCACGGGCGGGATTTTTTTCCTTTTTTTTTTTTAATTTCATTAATACAATTTCGAAACTCACAAAACTGTAAATGTTTAACGTAATAATATATTATATATCGTGTCCAACGGTTTTCAATCATCAAAAGTAATATTATCGTTAATACACGTAGTGTACGATGATATTACAGACGAGCCGAGTTCAGCGAATCTTCCTGTTTATTCATCAAAACGAGCGTAATATCGTTGGATATATACGATATTACGATTTCGAAACGGAACGAAATAGATAGCGAAACATTATTAGTCGGCGGACTCCGTCGAAATAACATTTAAACGACCTACTAAAATATCTATGTACGTATATACAATGTTGGTCGTACACGGTCCCGCACTGAAAACAGTCAGCGGTCGTACATAATATAATATTTATTGATAAAACGAACAACGATACATCGGCTAATATACATGCATATATCGAGGGATGGATTTCAATTAGTTATTCAGTAGTTTATTTGTTTTTTTTTTTTTTCCGTTGCCTCTACCTCCGTGACCTCGGGGTACCCATGTGCCGTCGTTCAATTGTGATGAGAACATAAAAAAAAAAAATAATAAATAAAAAAATCAATAGGAGAGCGTGTTCGGCCCGACGACGATGACGACGACGACAACGACGACGACGACTATGGTGGTGCAGAGGAAACGGTGGTGCAAGCGGCGGCGGTGACGGCAAAGGTAAAGAAGAGGAAGTCAGTGGCGGTGGCGGCGGTGGTGGTGGTGAATTGAGGGGTGGGAATTTACATTTGTTTGAGCTCGGCTACCTGGAAAATCAAATAAACCGTAAACACAAACCGTGTATAAAATTCTTACCGGGGGATATTATTGGGTTTACATAAATTTGTTCGCCATTAGCCGCGCACAGCACGGCGGCACGGATGGTGTGGCGGGCACGGAAAACGGGACGGGACGCTATGACTCGTCATTTGTCACGTAGGTTACGCGGTAGTATGTGCGGGAATGATAATAATAATAAAAAAAAAAAAAAAATAATAAAACAACAATAATAATAATAACTCGAGAGTTGGCGAGGAGCATCCGTTTGCGGCGGCGCCTACAAGTAGTGGCGGCTGCGGTATTATATTGAAATCGGTCGCGTGTAAACGGATCCGATTTCACGAGTTACGGTCCGGGAAAGACGTAATTCCGCGCGGAACGTCTCGAATAATATAAGAGAAAAGTCAATGTACAAAAGGTACCCGCCTGTCCGCCTATATATGCCGTACAGTCGTAGACAAAGCAAACACGGAGAAAAAAAATGGTTTTTTTTTATTTTTCCCCGGTTTTTTTATATTTTATTCCCAATAGCATAAGGGCGGCGGACACGTCTTCGTCAAAGGTCTGGTCGACCGAAAGGGTATTTGAATAAATATTTTTACCGAGTCTTCTCTGCAAGCGTACCCCCGCCTTGCAGCTGCCGCTCCGATCGTGTAAAAAAAAAAAATCTACATAGGAATCAACGTAGAGTGGGTTCGTAAGGGGAAAAAAGCGATTGACTTTTTTTTATTTTTTTAAATAAAATATATTGTTTTTTGAAATAATTTCGAGTCTTGCGAGTTTTCCACTATCAATCGACAATGGCGTACGAAACAAATCGACTTGTAAAAAATAATGACGATATATTGGGTTTTTTTTTTTTTTTTACCTCACGAGACCCGTATGGAGTTTCGTAACATAAAATATCCGTCCGAACATTTTAAAAACATTTATACTATTTTGAAACATAAAAAAACGTACACATTTACAATTAGACTACCCGTGCATGGCCGATTTGAAACCTTTTAAATTTTCCGTAGTTCGTATCCGCATACTAAATGACTCGACGTAATCAAAACGAACTTTTTTTCTGCACGGCCGAATTACCGTGTATTTTCCGGGCTCGTGTGAAGAAAAAGTGATATGTCTTGTGTAAACAATTTTAAAGTCTATACATTTAACGTGTCTTCCTTTAATCGCCGTTGCCCGGTAATTTTTCTTTGAAATAATATACTTATTAAATAAAATACCAGAATATTTATTTTATTATTATTATTTTACCCATAATTAACCGAACGAAATCGATTTTAGATTCGGGTGAAACGGGGCGTGTGATGGTTTTACAATCGTGGTATATATTTTTTCTTCTTTTTTTTTTATTCTGTGAACAACTTTTCTTCCAGAAACTTCACTTTGATGTATACAATTTAACAGCTTTTCTGAAAGTAAATTGTATCTAGTTGCTACTTTAAAAAAGGTCACTTTTTGATTTTCCCATAGGTTTTTGTAAGAATATTGCAAAAAACCGAGGGAAAAAGTTTAAGAAATTTGACGTGCACGAATTGTAGACATTTCGTTTCGGATCGCTTTTCGTTAGCAGAGGTTTATCGTCGCGTACAGATTTAAATTAAACTGGTCTCTATAATATCCTAACCTTCCCAACTTCTCATCTACAACAGTGCCCCGAAGTATGTAAAAACGAAGTATATCTTTTTTCCTATTAAAACATCACGAATCTAGCGTGATTCAAGCGATAAATTTCTAGATGAATCGTAGTCAAAGTGTGCAAAGTTTTATTTGAAATCGGAGTAAAAATTGTCCGGCTTTCAATGTCGTTTGTACAAACAGGTTTTTTCTTTTCCGAACACGGCGTCCTGAGAATACTGTCTTCGATTTCGTTGTTGCCAGTGGGCCACCAAACATGATTCGGTTGTACGTAAGTTACGGGGTTGGACGAGGCCGGGCGGCGAATTCACAGACCATAAGGGGAGTTCGGATCTAAAGATATATGCAGTACATTTGGTATATGCGGTATATGTGTTACTTAAACACGCGACTCGTGATTTTTCATCGACTAGGTTTTCGGTCAACTCATTTACAGCACCGTCTCTGTCGGGTTGGGTTACCGGGTTTGGATCGACAAAGCAGGTTACATTTTCTAAGCCCGAGTTGGCTTTTTTTTTTTTTTTTTTAAACGGACTCGGTTAGTCGGTTTCGGGTGTATTACACGCTCGGGACACCGATATCCCCGGAGCAAACGGTAGGTGAATACGTTTTGTAAAACTCCAACAAAACCGACACGGTTATACGTTTCGGCCCGGTCCCGACGGAAGCGCGCGTTTAAACGGGGCCGCGCACACGAGGAGAGGAGAGTGAGGGAGAGGGGGGAAATTCATATTTCAAAAATACCGCCCACGAACACAATAACGCGGTCTCTTACCGCAGGTGATGCTGCGGCGGTAGAGACGACGTCGTCGCGGTACAATATATAAGGGAGAAATTAAAATTAATTCGAACGCACAAAAGCGCGCGGCGAACACGCGGAAACCGGACGATTAAGCCGATTCGTCGACCTTGCCGCCGCACTTCCCCTCCTTTTTTCCTCTAATCGCTCCATCGCCCCCTCCCCGCGCCGTTCGCAGATTAATTACGGCCGCGACGACGGGTCTCTCTCTCTCACTCACTCTCTCTCGGACCGTAAATACACGCGCGCGGTGTGTCGAGTCGCCTCCGGCACCCGTCGCCGCCGCCGCTTTTAGGCGCGGCGCGGAGGTCATTCTCCATTGTCTGCGCTCCGACATCGTCGCCGCAGCTCCCGTGGAAATAATCATATTATTAAATTATTATTATTATAATTGCCGGAGAAGACGTCGGCCGCGCGGAAATTAGTCGGAAAAATTATATACTCGCGGTTGAATAATATAATTCGCCAAAAAGGGTGTCTGGCGGAATACCGGGCGTTCTTTTATCGCGATTCTCGCGCGCCGGCTGTGTGCAGTTGTCTGTACGATAATACAATTTGTGTACATTTTGATTATTTTTGCCGGCCGGCGCTTAACTACATATTCGTTTGGTCGTCATTGCATTATATTATCTCTGTGCGTTTACTACCGTGGTGTTCGACACATTTAAAGCGTTTTAAACCAAACAAAAAAAAAAAAAAAAAACACCAAAATCTAGTCTAAAGCGCATTCGAATTCCTCATTCGAACTCGTCGTAACACGGCAAACATGTTATTAAAACTGTGCTGGATTGAATACGAAGCCATACAAATCGGTATGCCAATACTCTAAAATTCACAAATTCTGTTTATTATAACACACAAAATGAAATGCGACGCATTAAATCATTTCTTTATTAATTATTTACATATGCATTTACTATATTTATTATAATATTATTTGAACGATTTTGATAATATGTACGCAATAAATTTAAGTACGAAAAAAAAATTACGGTTATGGACTCCGCTCAGAACCGTTTTTCATTAGCAATGATTAATCGTTTCAAAAATATATACATTAAATTCCCCTCTATATCCTACCTTTCCGACTTGTCACCTACAAAAGTGGCCCACTCGCCGTGAGAAGTACCTTCGTTTTTTTTTTCTAATTACTTACTCAATAGCAGCATTTCTACTGAAAATGTGAACAAGTTGTTAATATATTGATTCGAAGTAGTCCCACGCATAATATTTTTCTTTAAAAATTTTTAAAATTAATGGAAAAGCGGAAATAAATAATTAACGTATGCTTAGCTGAAATTGTTAGAAAAATATACATAATATATATATCTGTAAGTTGCTTTAACCCGTCACGGTTTAAATTATTATTGGGAAATTACATTGTACACCCACACGTTATAATAAAAATTTAAAAATCGTATAAATAATGAACGGTATTAATAAACGGTCGTCTTTAGCGGCGTCGACGAAAACGGTCGCGTAGAATAAATTAACTAAAACGACACTCGATCTAATAATAAGCACGCCATTTCCTCTAGACAAAAACCTTATTTTGAATACGTACGATTAATTCAAGTCTATTCACTGTATTCAGCCTATTTGACCCATATCGTAGATGCATTCGATCAAGTATGCAGGTACATAGAAATCACGTAAAGTATCTTAACGCTCCCTGGTTGTTTCGACGGTTAGAACTATTTTAATAACGTATTGAGAATCAGCTATATTTTATACCACCTCGGTGCAGTATATTGTTACGTAGTACGGATAGCAGAGACTTGGCTAATCCGGAAAACCGATGAGTACACACTTCTTAGTTTTTGATAGGGAAATCCTAAGAAATCGTTTGGCGTTTTTATCGGACAGTAAGATCAATGAGTGGAGTACAAGAAAGAACTTAAATGGCCGTATCAGGGACCGAACATCGTAGTGGCCGTCAGGAACAAGACTGTACTTATTAGCTCGGAAAAGTCTAAACTCACTACTCCGTACAGTGCTGGAAAAGTACAATGTTGGAAAATTCCATTGGAAACCGAGAAGGTGACGGAAAGATGTGAAATAGAACTAGGAGGAGGATGAGATTGGAAGCTGTGGACATCAGACCGATACAAATGGATTGAATTTTTCAAAAGCTATGATTATTTGATAAAGACAAGAAATTCGTTTACAATAATATTATGATTTTTTTATTATCAAAGTGTCCAAGTTGTGATAATGCCAATCTCTATGGGTGTGATTTTTTAACGCGCTTTCATACTAACCAGAGTTTTAGTAAAAATACTCACGTTCGCGCTCATTAACTTTTTTTTTTACAATACGTATTTGTCTTCATTTCTGAATGACGGCGTATTATTTTCGTCCAGTTTACAGAACGTAATACTTCCACTAACGTTTTTGTGAAAAAAATACGTGTAAGTCGAAAGAAGAAGAGGCGAACGTTAAAGTAATGTATAAAAAAAGAAAAATCGAACATTCTTTGAGTAACATAATCAAATTTTTAACAATACCGTCTCGGTATTACGCGATTGAAATAAAGATAGGTTCTAAAGCTCTGTGCCGGTGCGTATTACATTATACAAAATATTATGTTTTATAGTTTTTCGGTATTTGTTTCGTTTTAGTTACCATATAAAAAATGGAGCAACACAGAAAATACATTTCTTTTTTTCAATCGTTTATACTCATTTTTTTAGATTCCGAGTGTAGTGAAGAATTTATCGAATTTTTTATAATGTGTGATTTTTTTTTAATTTTAATTTTTTGAATCGGTTAACAACTTTCTACATAAAATCTTGTTACTGTCAGCAAATTACAAAATACCGTTTAGTTTGTCGCATTTTAAATTTAGCTGATGCCACGAGAAGGCCATTTTTATATTTCCGTTATGGTTTTCATCGCAGGAAAAAAATGAAAGTAAATCGAAAATATTCACTACAATTATGTCTTTACTAGACGTTTCAAAACATTATAACGATTTTTTAAATATTTATAGGCATTTGACATTTTCAAATTTTGTTCAGTTTTTATTTAGTTTAATTTGAACATAATCATAAGACCCAACCGTTAAGTTCATAAATATCAACTAAGTAGTAAAACCCAGAAAGTTGAGCGCAATATTGTGTGGTTTATTTTTAACGCGTAAAACAAAACTTCATTTAAAATCGATTTTCGTTAGTCACGGTTTATCGGTGAGTACAAAAGTAAATTAAATAACTTTATACGTCCTGCCTTACCAATTTTCCATACACAACAGTGGCGCACGCGTCAGTAGTATCATCGATACATATTTTTATCCATACATATTACTCATGCCAAATTAAAAACGCGCCCGAGCTTAAAATGCATTATTATTGGTTATTTGACAATTTATAATAAAATACAAATATTGAATTATGTTCGAAATGATTTAGTGGTAATACTCGGTTTAAAAATAATGATTTCGGTGGCGATTGACAACAATAAACACAAAATAATCGTCGGTGTAGAAATTAAAAGAAAAATTGGAAATTCACCGAAAGCGGGAAATCGAAAACTCGAGAAGGAAAAATTTTTCCAGACATTTGTTGTTTTATTTTTTTTTTTCTCTTTTTTTCGCATAGTATCGCCTCCTACAGTTCTTGGAGGATTGTGTGGAAATTAATTGTTCGTAGAAACCGAGCGTGTATTTATACGTGTTTGATCTTGAAAGAACCGTGCGGCGGCGGTCGGGTGCGGGGAGAAGGTAAAATAAAAAAAAAAAAAAACCGGACCCGAACGGAAGTGTACGGGAAACCTTTGTGTAAATTATAATGTTTGCCTCGAGTGTTGTTTTTCGCAGCGCATACCGGCAGATAAGCGAATGTCTCGTCGCCGTCGCGGCAAAGGCTGCAGAAAGGTAGGTAGGTTTACACGGGGTAGCAGTAATAACTGCAGTCGTACAAAAATATTATAATATAATATAACCGTGGCGAGGGGCGGGCGAGGGTCGATTGTTTAGCGCCCAACAGACCGTGTAAATTTAATGAAGTACCGCTCCTCGTGAAATTATTATATGCACGCGTGGACGTGTATGTCTGTGTGTGCGTGTGCACGTGTAAGCGTGTGTGTGTGTGTGTGTGTGTGTGTGTGTGTGTGAGTATAATATTATAATGTTTGACTTCGGACAACATCGTTCCGAACAACGCCGCGCTTTCTGCAGCCGCGCGCTGGTCGTCGCTATTTCTCCCGCGGCATTACCCGCCGCCGCAGCTCGCACCACAACGCCGTTATATTACGCGTGTATACAGGTGCGGAAAACGCGTGACGTAAGCGATTTCCGTTTCATAAATATAAACAAAATGTCTGTATTATCCGCGCAGCGGTTGCACAATAACGGCGAGTCCCGAAATAACGCGTGATTGAAATTCGGCAGGGCGATCGTCCGGGGGTTTCGACCTCCGTGTCCGTTCCGGTGTGAAATTTCCCCCGTGATATTTACCTCGCCCCCTGCCCCCGCCTCACCACGTTTCGTTGAAATTTCACTGGTGATTATTGACCGTCTTAATATTTTATTAGAGGAAATACAATATCGCGAGAAACCGTACGGGACTAGAATCGAATTTCCCTCCGGTCGGCTTTTCCGTAAGAATATTTTAATTTTTTTTATTAATAATAAATTGATCTAAATTAGCATTATGTTTGCTAATGATAAATCACATAGTTCGTATGCCTATTATTTAATCTAAATTGTATTCATTCCTTGAGTACACTGATTATGTATAGAAAAAATACTCTGTAGCGGCGGTTCTCAAAATGTGAGCTGCGGCTGAACGGAGGTACCGTAAAACCATTTTGAATATTTCCTATTATAGCCGTTGAGAGAAATCATGGGTCCCAGGGACAAACTGATCCCTACTAATTTCAAATATTAAACTTACTAACACCCAGCGTCGTCCTTTTAAAGGTTTATAACAAAAAGAAGGTTTAAGGATGTGGTATAAGGTATTCAAAAGCACAAATCACATTGTTACTAACACATGTAATAAGGTACAAAGTAATTACTAGACTATTAACATTCAATTGTTAATGCATTATAATGCATTGATTTTTTAACCACGACTAATAACACTCCGATCAGAATACAGAATATTCGATTGCAATGAATTGAAAGGGTGCCCTGAGAAAATTTTAGTTAAAAAAGGGAGCCATGAATCGAAAGTTCGGGAAACACTTCTCTACAGAACTATTAGTATCACGGTGTATTACCCTTCTTTCCTTTCAGGTATACAAAATAATTTTCCAGTTAGATAAGGAGTCCAACAAAACAAATTACATCAAGGAAATTTAAGCAATTATCGATTTGTTTGATAAACAACAAATATTTTAAAATAATAAATTTCCGAAAAACTTCTTTTCCTTAAAAAGTTACAACTTGTTAAAAAAATAATTTTTTAGTATCAAAATGTTTTCTTCTCGGGTCCACCAAAATGTCTCTTTTTTTCCGAAACGAAATCTTTTTTTCTACTATTCCTTCGTTTCTCAGACATTTTGATCGCTAATGTGATACGATTTTTTTGTAAACTGAACCATTATAATTCTGTTTATGTGTGTAAATGTGGATTAATACGACTCTGGATATGACGGATCCAAAATACAACTATCGATGATAAAGAAAAGCCGAGAATTACGGAAAAACATCATAAGTGTGAGATACGAGATGATACGTAGAAATAATGTTCTTCGGCACGAAGATATTTATGGAAAACTGTTGTTGAATGTGTTATTTAGAATAACACTTTGAATAAAGGAGTATCGAGATCAAGCGGGAAATAATTAAGACTCAAACGAGAACTTCTTACATTGATTTATAAAAGGATCGAGTCACAATAGGGTGAGATGCATGAAAAACAGCAGTGAACCAATCAAATGATTCGGCGGGTTTTTTTTTTTTGAGTATACTTTGGCCAATGATAAAATAACCGTGTTGTATAATATATTTAATTCACCGGTCCTGTCCGATATTTTTGTTTATCATATTATTATTATTCACCCCAGCCGTTAAGGTGTGTACCTGCAGTATAATAACGGTGTGTGTGTGTGTGTGTGTGTGTGTGTGTGTTTATGTATGGTGGGGCTGAAGACCTAATCAAAAACGGGGCAGTGTTAGTATAGCAACACGAACCTTTTTACATGATTAAAATTACACACAGTATATTATTTTACCGACTACTGCTGAAACTATTTCCGCGGCTAAAACAACAACAACTGAAAACGACTTTTAAACGATTTGGACACGCGTTATTATAATATAGTGCATCGCTTATTGTTGAACGACTGAAATGCTTCTATAAACCGACGTATAACATTGTATATTAAAAACCCTCACCATTAATATATACCCGAGTAGTATATTTCAATTGCCAACTTACACCTTTACGCGTTATAACATAGCCGAGTATACTCGACGACTAAAACAAGACTATGGAATTTCGGAGCGAATTCAAATTTTATAAATTTTCAATCGGGTTAAATTATCAACATCGAAGTATACGGTTCCGTCTACAAAACCATACCAACTCGTCTATCAAGAATTTTTATAAAAAGATTTGTATGCATATTTTACGCGTCATAAAAAGCAATGTTATTTCCGTGTACAATTTAATTATTATTATAAAGCTATGTGTTTTTCTATATATATATATATAAAATTATTAAATATAAATGTATACAAACATTTTGTAAATCGCTTCTTTTTTTTTTATTATTATTATCCCTACTATTATATTTATACTTTTGTAAAACTTCAAAGCGGAAATGCATTTTTAATTTAAAACGTATTCAAAAACTAGGTTAATGTAACGGTGTTAAATATTTAAACTATGATTAAAAGATAAGTTTTTACATCAGATTCATGATTAATACAAATTTTGTAAACAACCAAATCAAATTTCAATTCATACTAGCCGTATACTTAATACAAGGAATCTATATATTATAGGAAAAATTACAGACGATTAGTGAGACGTCATGTTATTGGATAACAATCCTTATCAAATATGATTAAATCCTAACAGTTAAAGAGTGTACATATATGTTACGTTTTGTAAAGTAACTTTAAAAATCTTATATTCCACATTTTAAGTAACTAGATATTTATTCTATTGATACAAATCGAATTTTTGTAACTCTTATTTAATAATAGTGAACTCTTAGTTTATAAGTAATCATAAAATACTCAATATAAGTAATAAGCGTTTAAAAAAAAAACAATGCTATGTATGTGTTTTTAATGGGGACATTGAATTATATGGAACCGATAAATGGTCCAATTACAACTGATAAATGACTGATAAAAATAAATTGGCGTAGATACTAATCGACTCTATAGTATCTATATAGTATACAATGTATAATTATAATGTATACTATACATTAAAATAAAATATAAAAATAACTAACCATAAATTGTATACTTTATTTTTAATTGGTATTTGTGTATAACAATCACGAATTTATCATTAAAATTTTATTAAATATAAAAAATAATTTGTTTAATTTTGTTTTCAATTTATCAGTAATTTATCGAAGAATGTCGTATGATCTCAAACGGTAAATTTAATAATATGACAAAGGTGTTCGAATGTCAGAGCATTACTGTGTTATTAAGAAGTTATAGTTGGATTTCTTTTTGTTTAGTTCCACTTACTGCAGCGAAAGTGCCCGCCCCCTTCCCCACATCCCGAAGCGGTTTACAAGAGTCACAAATAACAGGATTAATTCAATTTAGTATTCCGGTATATCCCTCTTGGATTACAAACCTATAAAGAGAGTCGTGTACATACATATACCGTTGGCAATGGACCAATTTTATTTTTAGCCACGAAGACACACACCCGGACCCTCCGTAATATCCGCTCGCTAGAGGCAGCATTTTTATTACTAGTTGGTTATAGTTTTTCCAGACGCTTGAGCTCACGATACACGCACGTTACCCTACTATCTCCCGGTTATACGCGCTTTAAAACACGTGTTCGGCCAGGGAGGGGAAGGGGAATCTCTCATTTAATCCGCATGAATTCTGATAATTTTACCATTTAGACCATAGAGAAACGTTTACTATATGTTTCAACGAGAAATCAACTGCTGAAAAAACTGCTTTTATACTATATATATTTGTATTATAGTTCTAACCTAACCTGTATAACACATAGATTCATACATAGATTTATTAATATTCCGTGTTGCAGGTATATAGCGGGGGTCTTGCAGGGTTATAGCTATTAAATATTAATTCTAGGTTATATTATAATTAATTGACGATATAATGATAACCCTTCGTCGTGGAATACGAAATTAAGTAGGTATAATGTATACATGATGCTATATATACCTATACCCAGCTAAGTGTATGAATAGAAAATATATTTTCCAATAGGTAGCTCCAAGTTTGAATAAATTATAATCGGTCTTACGGCGGTAGTATAAAATCAATTTAATGTAAATAAAGTGTTAATATAATATTATTTTCATCGTTGGTTTTTTTTTAATATTATAATAAACGTATAACGACAGAGAACGGTATAAATCACGCGATTCAAATTTGTAAATTTTAACAAGGGTCTATTTTTACGTCACCTCTGATTAATTTACCGTGACAAACTTACTAAAAATTAAAAATACTTAATTCAGCTGGTGGTAAATTTTTTTAAACGTATAAAAATCTTTTGTTAAATAGTTTAAAACAGATTTTTTTTTTTACTCTGAGCATATTTATTTTACTATCATGTGTTTATTTGTCGGTCTGTAAACAACTTTTCGACCAGAAATCTTTCTCCGACCATCAACAGTAGAAATGATATTTAGAGGGAAATATTCTCTAGATTATGCGTTGAGAAGGTCACATTTTTCATTCTTTGTCTAAATATTCTGAAAAGCATTTTGTAATAACGGTTTCTGTTATTTTAGATTTTGTTTATGTTTCTGTAATTAAGTTAAAATTTATTTTAAATCTCTGAAATTTTCAAAAAATTCTTATTAGCCTTATTATTAGCCTCCTTTAGATGCGGTAAAATTTCAGATGTCTAAATACTCTGTTGATTTTTGAGCCATTGTATTGTTTTTTAGTTTTGTGTAGATATCCAATAAAATTGTATCAGCCAAGTAAAAATGATTGCCAATTTAACACGAGATCCATCATTAGTTTTACATAGCTGTAAGTAAAAAAAATAAACCAAGCGTAATATTTTCGTTTTTATAAGCGTTTAAATTCGAATTTCAATGAAAATCGTAAAAATCATAACATTTCAAAACATACTTAATCAAATTTAGCTGAGAATGATTTTTCGTTATAAATCATTGCGTTCATACGAAAAGGCATGCAAATATAATATAGGATATTATATATCCCATCTTTTGAACTTCCTACTAAAGGTAGCACACAAATACACACACATCAATCATCAATATCAGCTCTTTTTTTTTTGAATAATCGTTACACAGAAATGCCTATTTAAATTAATTTATTTGACGATGATATTATTATGAATGTGAGATACACTAAACAAATATAACGAATCTCATTTAACTTTTTCGTTTGGAATTAAATTCAATGTTAGTTTTAAAGAAACTCAGAACTTTATATAAGAAGATGTGCCTACAATGCATAGTTTAAAATTTAACTAAGTTTCAAAAAGATTAATTAATAATTCCAAACGTAACAAATAGAATATATTTGCAACTCAAACAGGTGAACTCGAAATCGTTCGTAAAATTCTTTTTAAAAAGTTAAATATTATTATAATTACAGAGGCGGCGAAATAAATAATTCTATATAAATGTTCGTGATTTAAATAAACAAACTAATAAGAAAATAATATTATTATTTTACAATATATTTGCTTTATAACAAATAGTTCAAGAAGTTTAGTAATAATAATCTGTATTTTCTCAAATCCGAATACGTAAAATAAAATTCCAAGTACCTATTTGTACTCGGACGAAAGAAATTAATAATAGTTAAAATATTCCTCATCAAGTTGTAAATCTAAAAAAAAAATGAATGACCTATTTAAAACTTATATTTGCAATAATACGTACTAAAACAATAATTAATATTATTTCCCTCTTGAAATAACAAACAAATAATTCTACTTTGTGCGTCTTTGGTACAAGGTATTGTTGTTTCAAGGGTTTTTTGCTTGCGGCATTATATAAATTGTTAATAATTGCTAATAACAAATTCTCAACATTTACAATTAAAAAGTCATACTAATTCTTAACGAAAATTCAATCACTTTTAATTTATGCATTGGACTGTTTTTTTTTTTACTAAAAGCATAGTTTACAGGTTCATCTCTGATGTTTTGTAGTGGTATGCGATTTCTAATTTTTTAATTTTTCGAATATAGAAAAAAATAATCAATTATCAACTATCAATTTTTGTTTTACTATCCAATATTAAATGGATACTAACAATTGGGTCAAGAAAACAGAAGAAATTTTTAAAACTAGCAATTTTCATAATTTCTCTAGCCCCTTCGGTGAATTGAAAAAAAAAATATTTTATTTAAAATTCGATACCAATGACGATTAGGCCAAGAAAAATGTCACATTATAAAATTGGATGGAGCTGGGATTGTACGTGACTGTAAAATATTTGTACATTTTGACTAGGTATCTAATAATAGTTATAAATTAATGAATAATAATAAAAGCTGTAATTATTTAAACAGGTGTAAATTATAGTATGAAAAAATCTACTTTCCCAAACTTAAATCAAAAAGATTAGTACTTAATACTACGGTATATGCTAAATGTCAACCGATGGACCTAACCGCCTCTGTCTATCACTTTTCGTGATATGGTATTTTATTAATTTTATATTATTTTAATTTTATATTAGCGACTGTTTATTTTATTCGGACTGATAGTAAACGAGATCTTTGTTATACAGCAATGCGGAAAAATCGTGTGTGGTAAATCTTACACACTTTGGAAATCTGTCATAGAAAAAAACAGCTGTAACGACTAACGATTTTGTTTTTAATTGATCTCACTTATTCCTCAGTGCTCTTTGGAAAGCGCTGGCAACAACACCGAATGTTAAATATTTGTATGCAATATTATGTTCTTAATACACTGGTTGTAATTTTTCTATTTATTAAAGTTCGTTTTTTCTATTAATTTGTGCCTTTGCGTACAATTAATAAAATACCATCATTATAATCATTTGTCAAGAACTGCTGCGGGATTGGTGTCGAGAGCAGTGCCGGTTACTGTAGACATTTGTGTTACCGCGTAATACTCAAGGGGTAATGGTTCACAATATTTGTTTAGTCATTTGTGATAGGTATATTTTTTAACTGGGGAGAGGGGGTTAAATACGTCTAACTACTATAATTATACTCAGCTGGACATTTTTTAGATTTTGAAGAATTCCAGAAATTTTTTAGAACTTAACCATTTCACGTTTGACGTTTTCAACTTTCATGGAAGAATCGCACGATTGGCTTTTCGATGACGAACGAATTATGGGTCGTTATAACTGTGTTCATTCATTATGACGTGTTCGAAATAATAATAGTAATATTTTCCTTTTATTGTAACTGTCTGTCAAGATATAATATGTAATATGAAATATACATTTTCAGTTTTATGCAAAAAAAATTTTATTCATCATAATAAAACTTGATTATTTTCACATTGAACATTTAAAAATAAACTACCTTTTCGTTCCAAATGTTCATTTATTATGCACTTTCTACGATTATTAAAATTAAACTGTATTCGAATAACGTTAATAAATTCAGTAAAAAAAAAGTTAGTTGTAAAATGAACGTAATGTTATAAATATTGAAATTGAATAATATTTAGGTGATTTGACGGTAACAGCTTGTACTATTGTACTCGACGACGGGGTTATGAACGGTTCTTATACCCATCGGACAGAGAAAAAGGGCCAAGTAAATCCTAACAAACGACTTGGCTTCCCAGGTCAACAACACGCGGATGTACGTAAAATCCTCAGGTTCTCGTCAGCAGCCCATCGAAGAGGATCATGTGGGAGCTACTGTCAGAGAAACTTTTTTTTTTTTTTTGTCCGGGCTCAGCGCGATGTATTGGGGTGGATCACCAACCGAATTGTAGGCAAATTGAAGCGAATTTGTTATCGGTATTTGATTACTGTGGGATTTGTCTCCACAACGATGAATAAGGATTTACATTTTACCGAGAACGGACCAAGGAAACCCACCCAACAGGTAGGTAGAAATCGGACAAAGAGACTATGATACAATGTATCCCAAATCGAATTTTTATCGCGTCTTTACTATTCATCATTTGACTTTCGAAGCGTTCTTGTGGATAAAAATCACCGAGCTAATTCCTAAAAAATTGAATTGCGCAGTAAAACCGTAAACATATTGTTGGAACGATTAAATTCAAAGCCTCAAGTCGTTCACCAGCCAAAGGTCAAAGATATTTTAAAAATATTACATTATAATAAATTCAGGTCGGTTATCGTTTTTAATTTTACCATAAAAGTTATTAAAAGTATTATAATAATATTTGCGTGTGTTCACGTGTTTTCCGTTTCAATAAACGGATATTTGACACACATTTATTTGAACAAAATAAAAAATACAAGTTTTGCTAGTCAAGCAATCGTTTAATCAAAACGCGGTGTTACCTACACAATGTTATTCAAATGAAAAGTGTACAGTCGTCCATTATATGCCCAGGAGAGGAATGAAAACTGTTAAACAATAAATATGTGCAGTCAGTATAGGACGGTATAGGTACTGATGCCCAGTGCATTTCCATTTAAATTAATAATATGTTAATTAGTTTTGCGACAAAAAGTATATAATTTCGATTAGTTACGAGTTGTTGAACATTTTTTATTTTTTCAAACCATTTGTTTTAAACGAAAACCGACGGTGTTCGTCTAATCAAGTGAAGAGGGGGTGATAAAATAGTACCTACTGTGATTCGCGCTTGGGTGAGATAATATTTTACATATTTGTTGACTTTTATTGCAGTTAGATGTTTATGGTTCGCTGTGTACGTGTAAAACTAATTAACACAAAAATGCGCAAAACTCTGCTGAAACACTATTGGAAATACTTTCGGCAAATGTCATCAAAAGTAATTTATTTGCGAATCTTCACCGATACAATCCGTTTGTGTTGTATAAAATACATATAGAGGTAAGCACGCAAAACGAAAATTTAGTAAAAAAAAAAAAAATAATAATAATAATAATAATAAACTCAATATGATATCGTTTATATATTATTATTTATTTAATAAGTCGGACGTTAGTCAATATGATAAAAAATAAAAATAAAAGTAAACAATTCTAAGAGAATAATTTATTTTTAATGATGAGATTTAACATTTTTTTATTTTATTCATAGCTTTCGTTAAATATCGAGATAAAAACCTTCAGTTTTTTACCTGATATTTCTTTTTAAACACAAAGAATTGTTTTAAAACGCTGAAAACATTGGCTGAACAATATTAAACATTAATTTTATTTTTTTTATTTCGTTACGTTCTCGTATCGGAAAACACGTCATCTTGTTTTTCAAACCGAATTTTTCGAATGAATGATAAAAACCCAGCTATAGATAGATTGCAAAACGATTATTGTGTCGAAGGATTTCAATAGAATCGAACGCATGTTAGAATCAATCGCATTATTTGCCGCGGTTTTATAAAAATGTAAATTTTTTTATTTCCGTTACGAGTATATCATGCATATATAATTATAGAGACACTACAGCTTCGAAATACGAACAAATCATTACGGGCTATTCAAATATTTGTCCCATGATGCCCGTCGTCAAAGTTATTTCATTTTCAAAATAATATAGTATTGTGCACTCTCTTCCCCACACCCTTCCTGATAAATAGCCTAATCTACAAAACTGTACACGTGATGCGAGTTATTATTGGGTGGGGTTTAACTATATTCTACGTTGTCTTTTTCTTTTCTCCAATATACACACGATGATTATTATTATATTTATAAACTCGTCCTGTGTGCACACCTCACGATAGATTTTTTTCCTTTATCGAGTTTCGAAAATGTCAACCCCCTCCGCTCCACTCCGTTTGCGTATATTGTGTATACATTGAAAAATCCCGTGTATACTATCGCTGACAGGATAGCGAGCGAACGCGCGTTGTGTATAAAGGGTTATAACATTGTTTATCAGTTCCGGTTTTGTTTACACAACTTATCTTATCGTATAATGAATATTTAGATAAGTATTATGTATATATATATATATTATTTTAAGGGCAACGGAGATGATGATGATGATAATAATAATAATAATATATTGTAATACAGCTAAGTCAAAAAACGTTACGGATCCTCCCGTGTAATTTATCTTTCACTATAATATTATTTCAATCGTTTTCGTTTAATATACGGGTGTATCGAGGGGAAAAAAATGTTTTATCAATTTTTCTCGAATTATCTATTCTAAATGTATAATGTAATACGTAGTATAAATATAATAATGACAACGAGTACGGCATAATTCACTAGTTAAGTAGATATCTCGACAAATCTTGATATGAGGCATCTTGGATAAAAAATTACGCTTATAACGGGACATTTTTTTTAAACCATTGTCCGCCAAAGTTAATAATATTAATATGTAACGATTTCTATTTTTATTATAATTATTTTTTTTTCTTTTTAACCGCCTCCTCGTTTAAATTTACATTTTGTCGATAGGTCACGTAGTAGCGAAGAAAACGGGAAATCTAAAATTAAACACACGGCATCCGCGAATTTTCAAAAGTAATTTGTATAATATTATTAATTTAAATATTACGTTAATGTATATATAAAATCTCCGGATATTATTATTACGCAATTAAAACGTCGGTGAAACGGCCACTGGGAAGAGTCCGCGCTCGGAGGGTTGTTGCGCAGCAAGAGATGCGCGAATGGTGAAAGCTGGGATACGAACGGATGGAGTCAGACGCAGAATATAAATAAATATATATAGGAATTGACGGAAGAAATATAAGCTCGGAGTTCATGGTCTTTGAAAGCCGTTACCCCTACACAATAAAATCAAACGTAATAATTCAACGTAGGTAGGTGCCTATAAGTTGCTTCGTCCGAGAATGTCGATGATCATCGGAGCGCGCTGTAGAATAATAATAAATGATAAAAAAAAAAGAAATGCATTCCAATAAACATCTATCGCGCATACGGCGGAAAATAATATCACGGTTTATTTTTTATTCAATATCGCATGCATCCCAACACCCCCCCCCCATCCTCCGAGAGAAATCGTGTCTATAATAAAAAAATAATAATAATAAAAACAGGTTTACGACACGCAGTTTCGATATGTTTCGGTGCGTAAATATTATACTATAAAGTATTGCTAAGTTTTCCTCCGTAGTCGGGAGAAGTGCCAAACTAACGTTTTTCAAAAACGACTCCGCAGAAGTTTACGTATCACTTCTTTGAAATCCTCCGAGACCATAATAATACAGTTGCCCCAACTCCGATATACCGAAACTTTCGTATACGTGGTCGTTTTAACTTAAGACGTCCGGATATAGAACATCGCTATATTATTATTATTATTATTATATACTTACTTATATGCGTGCGTGCGTGTGTGTATGTGTGTGTGTGTGTGTGTGTGTGTGTGTGTGTGTGTGTGTGTGTGAGGCCTGTGCGTCTGCAGAAATGTTCTGTGGGTGAAGACGTATTTTGTACATATTTGTACATATTTACGTACCAATTAAAACGACTATATAACGACGATATAAATATATTTAAATTACGCGAAATACAACCGTATATTTTATTCAGTTTTACGTAAACATTTTAATCGCATTTGATGGTATTCACTATTGTAAGTGTATGTATATTCTTCTGTATGCTGTAATTTATAAAAATTAAACAATTTGCAGCTGGATCTGCATCACAGGGTAAAAAAAGTTAAAAAAAAAAAAAGACGGACATACTTCACACGTGGGTGCAGCCACTTTTGTAGATGGGAAGTTGAGAAGATAGGTTACAGACGGGGATTTAATACATATTTGTAAGCGTCGATAAGCCATTGCTAAAGAAAAACGATTCTGAGCGGAATTCAGTTGATAATGTGCTTTGCCAATGACACGTACGTCATATTATGGTAAAATAATTACGACAATGTGAGTTTCCGTGACAACAATGATTGTTTAACATAATACAAACTAAATAACAGCAAAAAATTAATAAAAACGGTTTGCCAAAGATAAAACTTATTTTTAATTTTTCAATCTTTCTTAACCTAAATAACCAGGTTTTTCTCGTTATTTCGAATATTAATGAAAATTTCAAAAAATGACCTCTTTAAAGTACCCCCCAGGAAAGATATATTTTCAGAAAAGGCGCTATATTTGAAAATATTTGAGTATGATCTCTGGTAGAAAAAGTGTTCACATAAAATAGAAAAAAAAAATAAACACCGTTGTAAAACCAATACATTCTTCGCTCCACTCAGGATCTAAAAACAATAATAATAAGAATAATAAAAATGAAAACCGCGAAAATATCAAATGTCTATAAATAGTTCAACAATTTACTTTTAGAAAAGATTCTACAGTTGAAAATTAATACAAAAAGTTAAAAAAAAAAAATTGGGAAGATAGAATCGAGTTATATCTTTGCGCAACGATAAATCATTGCCCACGAAATACTAAAAGTCGGTTAAACGCATTATGTTTCTTATCACTGATTATAACTTATGAAAAAACCTCAGGAAAAAATTTTGGAGCATTTCGTTTGGGCCAAAACCATTTTGTTATTCACATAATACCAAAAAACGACTAAAAAAAACTCAATTATTTTTTTTATTCGAATTTTTGTTCTTTTCTGTTCCGAAAATTTGTAAATAGTTACATTTTATTTTCAGTTTCTGAGAATAACAAAAAATAAGCTATTATAGTTTTACTGAGATGTATTTTTTTTTCTCGGAAAACACTTATTTAAAAATACGGAGTTTTTGAACGGCCGAAATTTAGTTGAACATATTTTCTAAATTCCCAACAACTTGTATAAACATATTAAAGTACCTAAAGCAAATGTCGATACCCGATTTTAATTTATGATAATTTCTGCGTTAACTCGAAAGAAAAACAGCTATTATTATTACAGTCTATAATAGCGATAATTGTTGATTGCGCTGATTTATGGTTGCTTTCGATAAACATATGTATAAACTAAATTACCCTCTGTCCTATACCTTTAAAACTCACTGTCGGCTTTGTTTATATTAATTTAAAAAATATTCCTATTACGAATACGCCAGCGTGGAACAAATTAAAATTGCAATAACATTATTATTAGCAGGAGCGTAGACTTAAACCGTTTTTTTTGCAAATTGGAATACGTTAACAGTTATAAAGTAGGTTTAAAAAATCTTTTAAACATTTTTTTTTTTTAATAACAAAACTTACCGTTATTCAATGAAAACTTAAACGGAATAAAACGTGAGAAACGTTTTATAAATGCTATAGTAGGTAAATATACTACTAGAAAGTGGTTTGGGATTCGAAAGGCTATATAACGGGGTTTTTTTTTTTTTTTTATTAGTTTTACAAGATATACGTGTACGATCGTAAAAAAATGTAAGTAATAATAATTTCGTTAACTGAATAATGGTGGTGGCCGCTGCCGCTGCCTTCGCGGAGTTTCGACGATCGCCGCGCGGCGCGCATTTACCTACGTATAAAAAATTTAAAACACAATTTTCCCAAGAATACGCGCGCGGCGGGTAGGTACCTATACACAGCGGGCATTGTGATGCGCTTTTAGAAAACTCGTAACTGATCCACCTCCTACGTCTTGTCCGTTATACGTTATTATGTATACAGTGTGTACCCTACAATGCCATACGTTTCCACTCCTCCGCGGGAACCGTGTATTGTTGTACGTGGGTCGGAAATTCCGCACGAATGCGACCGTATACCGCATTCAATATACATGAGATCTAGGAGTTTGGGGGTTGAGGGGGAGGGATGCGGGGAACCCGATGCAGAATGCGTGTAGTACCTGCAGCCGTTTTATGCAATATGCATGTATCCGTATAGTCATATGTGCATGTGTGTAAGCGCGACCGTATGTGTGCACGGTGGAAGGGCGAGAGGTAGGGTAGTATAGTGAGGGGTCGTAGTAGTGACGCGGTGACGACGGTGTATGTGTGTATATATGTGTATGTATTATGTATACAGAAGAACTGGTAGGCAGTCATTCTTTTTCATAATGGAGATTTAATAAAACCGTCTTGCACGCGTGGAAGTGAATTTCGGTTTTTCAATATACGCGCGTGTGCAAAACCGTCCAAAGATTTGCGAGCCTCCGGCGGCGTCGAAATACCGCTGCTCCCGACTCTTGCTACGGCGTACACCTATCGTCAAATAACGTTGACAAAAAGGGTCGGAACGACTCGTGCGGCCGCATTGCACACACAGACGCGTATTACATATTATTATTATTATTATTATTATTATTGTTATTATTATTATATATAAAATGTATTTGGGAAGTATGGTACGGTGGAATGGAGGGAGGGTACGCGGGAAGAAGCGTGATACACGCGACCGGATGGATGCGACGGAAGACACAACCGACCGGAAACGATCGGCGTGGCGGACGATACGCGAACGAAAAATTTAATTTCACCCCTCGGACGGTTAACCGCCACTGACGAACGCGACGCCTCGTCGCTTTTTCCGCCTTTTACGCTATGTACCTACACGGTCGAAGCAAACGCGTTAACGGTGATCACGACAAGACGTGATTTTTTCCGAATCGAATCGATTTTGAAAAGCGCCGATTACCTATACTCAGCCTCGGACACTGTATCCTTAAACACGAAATTTCCCGAACGGTAATCTTTTGGAAAATATTTATTTACGATTTTAAATTAAAATTTCTTTTATAAATGACATTGCAATGTATTTTTTACCGTCGCGGAAAGAAATATTGTATTCTACCGTATAACGAAAACGTTTTCAAATATTGGTAATTAAATATTTAATAAACTTAGGTTGAAAAATATACAATAAACGTTTGTGTACATTTACTCAAATTACTTAAGCACTTTGTAACGTTTTTTTTTAACGTTCCGTCCGTTCGTGATAGGGTACTTAGGTTTTTCGACTATTATAAGCCTACTCGCGAGACACCAAGCGCCTCTGTTACTTTTTATTAAATTTTAGAGTCCCCTTATTAATTGTAGTTTTTATTGGAGCGGAGGGAAATGAGTAAGTATCGAGTATCTTGTATCGTAATACTTGTTACACATGTATCTACTATCTAATGTATGTTGCAATGCCCGAAAACCCCTCCCTTGTATGCACGCCACTGATCATATATATACATAAATCCTCATTTTAAAAAATCTTTCTATCCCTGCCTATATAAATTATTTCACCTTTACATCTAATAACCGTTAAGTGTATCCCATTAAAAATATTTGAACAAAGTCGAAACTAAATCTAAATGTTCAATTATTATTTTGTGTATACATACAGTTAATTCAATCGCATCAATCTACTGCTGTCTAACATCGGTACTAGTCGGTGAAGCAAAAAAAAAAAAGTAAAGAGAACGTACTTATGTATATAAGAGCTGCAGACAGAGTGAGAGAGAAAACATAAAATGGATAATGGTTTTGGATTTAGGACGCGAGCAAAAAGTAAATCTTTGAATATTGCCTTAACCTGTCATATTTGCAAAAACTGCGATGATTTATTCTTTTTATTACTTTCACGAGAAACTCAGCGGCGGTGGCGGCGCAAGCAATGGAAATGATAAATAATAATAAAAAAAATATATATAACTTTTGCCCGAGAGCTGCAACAAACTCTTGTGTAGCTGCAGTATATGTCTGAAAAGTCGTACATTTATTTATTTTTTTTTTTTTTAAATGAACTCGTTGTGAAGTATGACAAGTAATAAGTAATTAACTCAACTGTTCCAACGGTTGCGTCAACGTAAACGGCGCACTGTGGACAGACACCAAATACTTTTACTTAACGCAGAGAGGCAGAGGGCGCGTAATTTGTGCGTGCGGTTGATTTAGAAAGTCTGAGAAATAAACGTAAAAAGATCGAATAAAAACGGACGGGGGAAGGAAAGTCTTATACCGGAGTATGATACGGCTCGTTAAACTAAAATATTATACGTATAACGAATAAGGTCGGAAATTACAAAAATATGCAAAAGAGGTGAACGTATCGAGAAAACGTCTAGCCGACGTTTCACAGTCGTTCAAAGAGGAAAAATTTTCCGACGTGATATTTTTTCTACTCGTCTCCTGCGGTGTTTTCAATCTTTCGGTTGGTTGGCTGCAGCTCTCCATACGCTTCTCTGTCAAAACCCGTATCCTTCCCAACTTTAGATAACTTTCCATTCGGCTGTGTCCTTAGAATTCCACTCTTGGTATTCTTCTATTGCGGTTTAATCGAATTCACCGCTGCTATTTTTTTATTTTTTAAAATTAACGAAAATGTTTTTTTTCTCCCAAATCTTTTGAAAACTTCTTCATTGTTCGTATCTTTAATACATCACGAATCTCGACGATCGGCTTACGGCAAAACCACATACTAAATGCGTCTACAGTGTAGAAAAATGTTTTGAAAGACTGTAATTCTTAGGGTTTTTGTAAAATTTTATCTTAAAACGTTTATAAAAAACAAAACACTAAAATTATTTTAAAAGTATATTACGTTTATAAAAAACAAAACACTAAAATTATTTTAAAAGTATATTACGTTTAAAAAAGACTGATTTTCAAAATGCTATGAAAATTTCAGATCTCTAAAATAATATTTTTAACTGATTTACGACGAAAAACCAAAAGCGAAAATAACGAAACCATTAATAGCGTAAACTTTCCCGCAATTCCTATTTTCCTTAGGTTTTTCAAATTATTATGAAAACTTTGGAAAATCAAAAAATAATTTTCTCGTCGTTTGCTCAGTAAAGCCGGTCGCCCGAGGTTTTTGGGTCCGTTCTGTGGTCATTACGGTACGATACAGGTGACTCTACGTACTCGACTATGCTCACTGTCCGGGACGGTTTTTTTCATTTTTTACAAACCGTATTGTTCTCTGTGAATCAGATACATTTCCTTCGCCTTCGATACCGCAGAAAATACAATTCGTTCCGCCACATTCGTCGCGCCGCCCGCCCGTCCCCGAGATTATTAATTTATAATTTCCGGTCCTTCTCCTCCCCCTTCAACCCTCTCCACCGAAAGTATTCCGCGCACTTAAACGGCCACAATTAAAATCGCCCGCCGCCGTCGAGCGGTTTCAATTAGCATCATTCGCCGTCCTCGCCGTCATCTTTTGCCGTATAGTCTTTGCCGCCGTACCGCCGTCGCTCGAATCGCGCCCGGCCATTGTTCTCCGGCGCCCCGCTTTTCTAACGGCCGCCCCGCCCGCCCTTGGTCATCGCGAAATCCTCGGGGGATACGACCGTTTGTTTGCCGGGGACCGCCGTAAAGACAAAAACGAGTGTTTTAATTAGACCCGCTACCTACGGTTACCGCCCCACGCAGTTTTAGTGCGCCGCGAATACCGAGCCCTATACGCACTTGTACAATATTATTATTATTTTTATTATTATTATTGCGTACATATTGTCGTAACAAAAGAGAGACCGCAGCGGCGGCGGCGGCCCGGACGAGTACCAATTAACCGACGAAAACGACGAAATTAATAAACATATTAATTTCACGTGTCAACCGGCAGTTTTTTCGGTGCCGTGTTGTTTTTCCTTATTAAAACGGCGGTGGCGGTGCTCGTTATATTCTTTTCGTTTTTTTCGGGGGTTTATTTTTTTTTTTTTTTTAATTTTTTTTTATGTTTTGTTTTCGTGCCGCCCTAGAGCCGTGCGCGGATGGAGGGCCGGCGGTTTTTATTAATTCCCGCTAATATTATATACACGACAAAAACACACTATTGCGGACGTGTAAACACCGCCAACGCCGCCAACACCATCACCGTCACCAACGCTGCCATAACCGCCGCCGGGTGGAGACGGACTGCAGAAGAGGTGGCGCGAAGAAGACTCGCGGGTAAAATAAAGCAGTTAAAATTCCATTGAGGTCGACCGTCGCCGCCGCGCGTCAAGAAACTTTTCCGTTTCTCCGCCACCGTCCCGTCGACCGAACGACGGATCAGCGGGGCGGCGACGAGTATCGTCTGTACGGCCGGTATACAGGGCGATTATCACCGTCTCCACGTACGGATATTTCGAACGAATTCGATTTCCGATTATTTTATTCCGCGTTCGTCGTCGTGTTGTAGAATATACGCACACACTTTTATTTCCATTTAAATGTACTCCGTATTCCCTTTCCGAAGCCGTGGGGATCGCTATATAAATCAAAAGCCGACACGCGTTCATAACGGTATTTAAAGGTTTAGTGTAAAAAAAAAAAAACTGCAAGCGATATCATTAAATCAATTGCATGACAACTGAAAAATTCAATTTTACTTAAAATCTCCGCGAACAAGTCGCATCATAAACACCTCGACCAATGATTTTCGGGCCAAATCATTCAGTACAAATCATTTGAACGATTTCGTGTGATCATTTCAGCACCCACCCTGCAATTATGAATTTGTACGGCCGTTATCGAAACGCTCATTCGTACCCTTGCCCCCTCACAGCAAAAGCAAATTTCCCCGTGTCGACCGGACCCAAGAAATCGCCAAAATGTCCGCAAATTTTTTTTCGGTACAATCGTACAATACTATACGTCCGTAAACCACAGCTATCTATATGACATTGTACGGGATCTTTACCGGAATTCGTGTTCGACATTCGGTGCCCCGCGGAAATGGCAAGAGCCACGGAAATCGTCTGGTGATCGGCCGCTATAGCCGGTCCTCGCGGTACACGAAAGTGACACCCTCCAAAAAGCCGGCGGAGTGCCGACTTTTACCGCGATCTTATCTGCACCGACTCCGGGTTTTTTTTTCTCCCTCTGTATGTATACAGTGCAGTTATCAACCGACGACAGCGCAAAATTTCCGTCCTGCCCTGCGCACGCACATTAAACGCGAGAATACGGGATATCGGAGATTTCGGGCAAATCCCTGTATTTCCCTCGTACCTGTGGATTTAACGCGTAAACAGCATATTGTGTTTTTATCCCCTGCGAACTTTTACCCCGACCGTTTAATGTCACATAACGACCGTCCAGTCTACACAATGTCGGCGGCGCGATAATTATTTATACTTCGTTTATTACCGCGATCGTCGGTCGAGAAACCCAGTTTTTACGGTACGGTTTTATTTTCCTCTTTACATTTAGAACGCCGTCGCACGATATTATATACCTAACGCGAAAGTCTGCAAGTCTGTTTTCGTCGTGTCGTATCGATTGGCCGACACCCGATAAAATTATTTAGTTCAAAATAAATTATGCTCAGAAAACATAATTGCATTTAAAACATAATTTTTTTTTTTATCCATTTAAATTATTCGTATAAACCACGAACATTATCCAAATCAAAAATACCTAACCTTACAAGCTTCTGTTTTCTAAAGGATTATTCCATAGTACAATTCGTTACATTGTGTAGCCTAAAGTTGTGATTTGAAACGTTATAAGAAAAAATGAATAATTATATACGCCGTTCAAATGTATAAACGCTATACCTTCCTTTTGCAAATGATAGGCTTTTTTCTAATTTTCTATTTTTATTTTAAGACGTCGATTGCATTTTTTTGTTCTATGAGATTAAGCCCGAACACTGTTGGTTTTTTCGCTCTTCAATTAAAATAAAAATGTTCAGCTTTGGTCGTCAAAATTATTTTTTTTATTTCATGATACAACGACTTGTCGGCGAATCGGTATTCCGAGGGTTCGATTCCTAAATTCTGAAAACCAAGCGGTCGAAGCACGGTTTTCGACGTTATATCGATCAGTTACACGCGAGCGGTACGGCTGGTTCACTGCGTAAAGTCGAATTGTCCGGATACAGATGTCTAGGTGTAGAGATTGTGTAAAAAAATGTACGCGTCGTCGTCGAATAAATACATTTAAATTAAATTAAAAACTACTGCGTGTAGGTCAGGTTTAAAAAAGAGGCGTCGGATTTAGAGGGGGCGATCAGGAGCATCTCTCCCGGACGCTGACCGTGGAAGAGCGCAAATTATACAGCGAGAAAAGAAAAAAAAATGTACAATTTTTCGGTCTGCAGGTCTGTAACTGTTGTAGGACACTAATATTGCGTTTTGCCCCGGGTGCCGTGATTTGTAGATCCGAAACTTGGGATGGTAGTGGCGATGGTTGGAGAGAGAGAGGGTGGTCACAACCACGGGGATTTAATTTGGCACGCGAGTGAGGTACAGTGCTATATATATTATACATATAATAAATATAAATAATAATAAGCCCGGGGAAGAAAACGGTATTCGAAAATTTCAATTTAAAAAATAAATATTGCTATGTGTATGTGCGTTGTACTATACGGGGTGTTTGTTCGGGATTAAAAAATAAAAAAAAAAAATAACCTTAAATGTAATATTTGAGATGACTCGTGTATACGCGCTCGCGTTTTGTATTATATTACAATGTTTACACGATAATTTCGTGCCGTTCGGTAAGCGGTTATAGAATATTTCACACGATCCAATACTGCGCAGACCGTTCCGCGTGAGAATATACATAAACACACACATACATACATTACAACGTATAGCGTTCGATCTTATCAGTACAGTAATTGTACGACGTCCCGTAATGATAATATTTCCAATATATACGCCAATGTATTCGCCCGCAAGATTTAAATTGTATACATTAAAACGACAATTTGCATGCAAAACGAACAATTTGTTTGCAAATATCGTTATTGTTCTGGAAAAAAAAAACAAAATACCTACATAGTAATATAAAGAACGTTGTTTTTCTCGAAGGTCCTCAATACAAATATTACGAATAATTTATACGGTAAATTTAACGTGTTGAATAATTGAGAAAAAAGAAATTTTTGAAACTCACGATGTAATAACACTATACGCAGGGATAAAAAAAAAAAATACGTATCGAAATAATATTATTTATTGGTCTTATTAATCTACAGATGCCCGCTTTTACGGCCAATTCCGATGTATTTTTATAATTTTTTTAAAAACTTTTTTTTTTTACCCGAGAAAATCATTGTTGTTTATTAAACTCCGCGTTTGTTGCGTCCGTAACATTAACGAATAGACGGGTCCCGAGGAATATGCGCGTGAAAAATTGAATAGGTGATCATGGTGTAGATAATATGTTGCGATCTATATGTATATTCTATAGTATCACATTCACATGATTGTCGGCTTATCTTGTTTCGAGCGCGCACGAAGTAGTTGTACTGCAATATGTTATGGCTGTACACATGTGTATATATATATATATATATCGTATACAACTTGCCCCCCCTCTACCCCCGGGTGAAAATTTCTGAGGGCGTCTTTTTGTATACGGCCTGCCCGTGCGTACGAAAAAAAAAAAAAAAAACAAAAAATTCCGTTGAAATAATATCGATTAATAAAATACGCGCTCTGAATATAATACGGCGGAAACTACTCCGGACGCGGATAGTTTTTTGTATATTAAAAAGTTTTTTTTTTTTTTTTTTAAATTGTTGAACACTCCGATAAAAATAAAATATTATATTATATCGGTACCCGCCAGACTTTTGTATAACTATTTCTCCGCCCGCTCCCCCGCCCACCCCGCGGTGCGTATAAATACGTATATTGCATCATGTTTTAATACGTATTCGAAATTAATTAATTCGGAAACAAATTCAAAATAAAATCAAATTTATTATTAGCATTACAATGAGAGTATATTGTACAGCAGCATGAAAGTTTGAAACGTATTTTTCCCCCGGCCCAAAAATTATTGTCCGGGCTGCAGTACATATTCAGCGCGCGGTGTGCCTGTACATTGAAAACGGTTGTTGGTTTTCGGATGTTGTTTCGCAATAAAACCGTTCGGAAAGCTGTTGCGCCGCTCGCCGACGAATAAGCGACGCGGCCGTCGTTCGACCGGGACTTTTTTTTTTTTTATTTCATTTTCTTTTTTTTTTCGCCGGGACATCTACGCGACGACGGTAATATTATAACGGTCGGCGGGGGTTTGCCGCGTGGTGTTTTATCGAAATGAAATACAACCGCCGTGCGCGAAACCCGTTCGATGATATTACCGAACGTTGTTGTACATTACGCGTTAGATTTATTTTCGGACTTTTAATACGGGGTGGGGGGGAAAAAAAACAGAAAAGTTTTAACCGTTCTGCGTCGTACACGTCGGTTTATTAATTGCACGTTTTGCGAAAGTTTTACGTGGATATTATAATAATATATGTATATACGTATGCGAAACAATGACGTCCGTACGTGTAGTGACTGATACGGAAAAAAAAAGAAATAATAAAAAATTAGAAATAAAACTTTCCTATAGGACCGTGCAAATGTGTGGGCCGTTTACCGGTAAAAAAAAAAAAAAAAACACGCTTAGGTTAGGTACGCGTTCAATATAATATGATGTTCATAGTCGGCGAAAAACTAAACGTTACGAATCGCCAACGGCGACGGCCGTCGAGTTTATTCCGAAAACGGTATGATCGGATTCCGTAGTTTTGATTTTTTTTTTTTAAACTCTGAGCGAACTCGAGGAATTTGTCTGTTTGAGACTCTGAGCGAAGCAAGAACTCATAGTCTATGTATCGGTTACGGAATGATGTATGATTTTTTTTTTTTTACCGTGTAAACAGCGTTTTTACCAGAAATCTTGTCCCCATCAAACACGTTATAATAATAACTTCCGTGCAGGATTTCCGATCTAGTTGTCGCGTCCAGGTGATAGTTTTCTGAAGCGATTTTCTCTTAACAATCGGAAAAAAAACCCGTACGCAGAAAAAACCGGGAAAATGTACGGTCTCAATACTTTAGGTTTTGTTTTATGCAGATGTAGGAGTTGCTGTAGTTTGCTTAAAAATTATCATAGAGGTTTTACGAAACCCTCGCATCGGCTTTTTCTGTAGACATACAATCCGGTAAAATTTATTGCGAACATCATAGTAATCGTAGAACTACACAATGTAGACATTTTTTTAGATTTTCGAGTAATTTTAGTTTTCAAACTTTTTTTTTTTACGCAGACGAAATTATTTCGACCGACCATAAATACTAGGACAATTTTACTAAAGTAAAACTACAGGTACTAGAGGTTTATTGTCACAAGTCGTACTTTATGTTAAAAGAAAGTCGTGCTTAATGGTATGAATTTTTTTTTTACCTTACGATATTGTCGTTTGAATTACCGACGGAAACGTAAAACATTCGCGACATTTCATTACGCGTTTGGTCGATCGTCGATCAGAATCGCAGGCTACGATTTGTCGTCATCGCGTACAGAAGATGTATAAATTAAATCGCTCCGTACGTACGGGACACTTATCCAACTTCCCACCGACAACGGCTGCGCGCCCGGGTTTTTTATCGCGGTCCCCTCCGATCCTGTTCTACGGCAACGAACCTACACTAGTGTTGTAACTACACCGGCTGTACAGTATACGGAGGGGAGGGGGTCTAAGAGATACATCAATATTTTCTACTATACAATACACGATAACTGTGTACGGCCGTATATTAACATTGTCATTAATACACAATGCATAGATGCTTACGAGACGGATTTCCTCATTAAGTTTCGGTACTCGTCCGTGTCCGCGTCGTCATAATAACGGCGAACCGCAACTAGTGGCATATTTGTCACACACTTTTCAGGGTCGGGCAGCCGATAAGTTGTTTTTCTCCGCCTAGCCATGACTGCAGCGCCCCGCTCTTGTCCGCGAGAAACAAAAACATAAGGGACGGCCCTCAGCACGCAATAATAGGCTATACGTATACGTGCGAATTCGTTTTCGGTCCTTCGGCTATTCGTTCGCCGCTCGTCGATACGCGCGTATGATATTATATCAAACACCGAGACTGGGCGTTAATATGTTTAACTTGATAAATTCATTTTTTTTTCGAACTATTAACTAAATTGTTAGCCCGAGAAACACATGGTAATTAACTTTTATTTAACTAGAGTTAATTTTATAATTGAACCATTCAAGTTGATTTCAATTTCTATTCGTATGTATACGTATTCTATACGTAAATACATGATTATTATTATGCGTGATCAATATATTATGAATATTTTAGAATACGAATTGTTATTAATGCCAATTATTTTTTTACTGTTGTCGCCGGTTGGGGGTTGCCGGTATATTATAGTAAGTAATCGACAAACAAATGTACATTTTTTTGTTAATTGACTTAACTCGAGTTAAAAAGTTAATTTTAACTTTCGGTGAACTTCTAACTTAAGGTTGAATTGATAAATTATTTTGAATTGACTTTATTTAAATTTAAATTTAACCTAACTGAATTGAATAAAAAAAATCATTAACTTGTCTAGCCATGCGAAAAGCCTTGATTTTTTTTCGCGAGAGTCGACAAACTGTAATTTGCATCTTTCAAATTTTACTCCTCCCCCATCAGAAAAAAAAAATTGTTGTTTGTTACACACTATTATCTTTGGCTGCTATTTTTGAACACTTTGAGCGGTGGTTTCTCCGGACCGAACGGTCTCGGAATTCGGAAATTCAAAAATTGTTATTTATGGACGTTTCGAAGCGATTCTTAGCGAGTTTGCTAGAATTTCACGTTATGAATTCCAAATCTTATTCCGTATCCGTTTCGTAAAAATATATTTTTCGAGATATTTTCCTTTCGAATAACGCGGTTAATTTGTTTTCGTCACGTTCAGCGGATGCCCGTGCCGCTAAAGTATTGAGTTATTAATGAGGCCTTACAAGGTGGTCTTAGGCAATCAGATTTTTGTTCTTCGCGATAACGTTTAAGACTTGAATTTAATTAATGAAAAATAGCGTTGAGCTGTTGACAAACGACATTCAAGTTAATAGTACGAGTATTATAATGATTTTTATCGAATCAAATAAACGAAATCGAATTTAATGAACTCTAATTTCTCCGTTCTTCTCCCTTCGGATTTTTCAATTTTTAATACACCAATGCGGCAAATTGTCAACAGAAAAAAAAAGATAATTCTTTTAAAGTTATGCCGACGCTGCTGATTCGATTACGCGGCCATATAAATGAATCGTTTCTCAAAATAACGAATTACGAAATATATTCCTAGTTAATGAAAAAATAGCTACGTAAATGAAATTTAGCGAACTGCTAATTTTACAGAACATTCCGGTGAAAAAGGAAACATTATAATTCTATATAATAATAACTTTTTTTAAATTATCTAATGGTTTTTTTTATTATTATTATTTGCTCAACGGGCGTTTCATCCCACCTGTAAAACCAAAAAAAAAATTAAAAAATGCCTATAATAACTGCACGAAAAATAATTACATATTATACGTCATCCAACGATAATTATTTAAATTTTTCTCGAGGCTAAAACTAATGGTTTTAGCATAATTTGACCACCCAAAATGTAAATTTGGATTATATAATTTTTTTTAATATTCGAAGTGTTATGCCCCGCGACAGAATCGACCGAAAGGGTACTTTAGGTATTTTTGTTTGTGCCACTAATGAATACGTTTTGCGTTTATTTTGTCCTTCCGTTTTCCGTTTTACAGATATGTAATAAGGTATACAGAAACGTTTAATGTTATAAACTATTATTATTATTATTGTTATAACCTCTTCGTCGGTCGATCGGTTTAGTTCGTAAACTCGTATTTTGAATTTAAATTCAAAAACATTAATAAACCGTATCGCGTTCGAACAACACACCAAATAGGTACCAAGTCGAGTTTTTATTTTTAAAAGCCATAAAAAAAAATAAATAAAAAATAATAACAATCGGATAGGAAAATGTTAAATTACCTATGTACAACAGTATTATACGTTTAAATTACACTAAAACACGTAAATATATGTATATTTTTTTTTCCCCCAAAAACAACGTTTTTGCGTATATAATGTAATATTTTATTACGTCAAACTAGTTTCCGATAAAAAATTATTCGAACGTTTTCGAAACTCTAAATTATTTTAAAACAGGTATTTTCATTTCAGCCGCCCGCACCCCGAATATTTAAAACAATAATTCCGGAACGATTTAACCGAACTACATATTATCGTATATCGAATCGCGTAATGTGTGTGTGCGCGCGATTCCCCCCCCCCCCAAACGTTAATACGAGTAAAACCGAACGTTAGTCATTCTACAGTGCGTACAGGTATAACAGTGACGGAGCGTTTTTTTTTTTTATTACGGAGATTTTCCGCGTTCAAACGGATACGCAAGGCCGAGTCAAATCGAACGGCTTGGGAAAAGTTGGGATTCGTCTGCTGCGGCGCGCGCCCGCTAAAAAACGGTAAACGGTAAATTGTCGGGCATCAGTCGATATTGTAACGAACACATTTGCTTTCTCACGGAAAAATACTGCCGGTGTTGCCACGGGAGTGACCGGAAACAGTCAAAAAGTTAAGGGGGAATGTTTGGTCAAACTCGCGCGCGGGGGATAAAGTCACCGAGAGAAAAAAAATATTCCCCGGCGCTGAAACTTATCAAACCGAACCTTTCTTTCCGGTTTAAAAATAACCGAAAGTTATCAAACCGTTTAAATTTAATAAAGAAATTGTATCGAACCGATAGTGTTGCGGCGCGCGAAACAAAAAACAATACATTAACATACAATCTAATATTTTGTGCCACAGATGCATTTTTCCGCACCCCAGGGTCCCCGAGTGTTCCGATATGAATCGTTTATCATATTATTAAGTCTGCGTACTGTTATGTACTGCGGCGTTCGAATAATTGACGTTAATCGGGTACACTGCAGACGAAAACGTATGTTAATTATCGTTTCGGACGCGAGCCAGACGCCGGCGGCGTGTTTACGGTACGTTCGAACGGGTCCGCGGCGAGGGAAATCTGTTGGTTAAACGGAAAAAAAAAAAAACAAAAAATTAAAAATAATAATATGAATAATAATAATTGAGATAAACATATTAATAATGTACCGGATCGCGGCGGCGACCGAACGGATGTTGGAGCGGTTGCGGCAATAAACAAATGCCCGATTTCCGTTCGGTAAATAAACGAAACTTTTATGTGTTTGTTTGTTTTTTTTTTTCGTTAACTATCCGGATAAGTACGGGAATAGTTTTAAACGCCGGTCGTCGCGAGAAATCGATTAAACGGTATAGGGTTTGTGTGTTTCCTTACCGAGTATATTACCGCGGGATTAATTAACAATCAAACGATTCGGCGTGTTTACTTGTGTATAAATTAAGTTTTTACGTTTTTTTTATTTATTTTTTTTTTTTTTTTTTTTTTTTTTTTATATTGTTGTTTCTCGATAAACTTTGAAACTCTTCGGGCATTATACCCGCCTATATCGGTCCGTCTACTCACAACGAACGCGGCGTTTCGACTTCGATCCCAGGGCGTTCGACTCTGTACAGTTTAAATAATTGTTATTATATACCGCGTCGATTATTAAATACTCGGGATGATTTTTTTTTTTTTTTTTTTTTTTTTTTTACGACGTCTAACGGTAGACACACGCGCGCGGACAATAAATTACGACGTCCGAGCGTTTATGTTATTCGGACCGTCGGTATTTTTTAATCCAAATCTGTTTTGTTTTTTTTTTTTCCAATAGGATAAACGCGCGTTTTTTTCGTTTCCCGTAAAATCGTCAACCGGGTATTCGAGTTTTGTGCGAGTACACGTTTCCGCGCCGCTGTTGTTGACGCGCCGAAAACACGCGAACCATACGCGTCGATAAATTAATCGGCCGACTGAACCGCGATTATCGTACCGAGTTGTTGTGTTATGACGTCTTGGACATTATCCGAGAAGACGGGTCGAAAACAGAGCCCGTAACGTCGTTTCGACGGGTGTAGGCAACGGTGTTCCCGTCCTATAGAAACGTTTCAACATTTTGTTGGAAATTAGTTACCGACTGTCAAATTGTTTCGATAGTCGAAATAGTCAAATTGAAAAAAAAAGAAAAGCAAATTGTTCGTGATAGATGCCCCACATAATATATTTATCGTTGCCCGTTTGCCCGTTCATATATCGTCTTACGTCATTTAAACCGTAATATAATATTTATTGTTAATTCCAATGATTCTAACTGAAAATTCACAATATTCTTACGGTTTACGAAATATTTTTTTTTTATATATATATATATATTTCGAATGTTTTATTTCGGAAATTTTAATTAAATTTTCGTAAATCGACATTTATTTCCCTTTAGTCGTACGGAAAATATAAAATACTCGATGTAAAGCAAGTATAATGTTAAGGTATACTTAAAAAAAAAATGTATGAGAACATCACAGGGTATGAGGCCACTTTTTTAGGTGTGCGCAATTGGAATACGAATCCGAGTAGCGCTCCGTCAAAAATAATTTGTTTTTGCTGAATTTAAAATGGAAACCATATACGTTTTTAATTAAGAATAAAAAAACAAAAACAAAAGAAATGCATTTACAATTTTTCGCAATTTTTACGAATCTAGTAAAAACGTATAATCTTCAAAAGCTTATTAATAAAAATGTTGACATTAAAAACAGAACTTTTTTTTTTACCCGTAAGATTAACACTTACCTAACCTCGTGTCAAGTTTTCGAGCGTTCATAAATAGATACATGACAGACAAAATCGTTTTGAAATACAAAACGAAAATAATATCTAAAAATTACGATAATTTTTTTGTAAAATAAAATAAAAAAATTACCATTGACAACGTACCGACGGGGAACGAATCTTCCGGTCGAAAATCTGTTCAACAGATAACGGAAAAACACACATTTCTAGTATAACACTGTGATACCGAACACCTCTCAAACTCGAAAAACTCGAAGAACGCTGTATTGCTTTAAAAAAAAAAAAAAACGCAGACCGAAAATTCAAAAACGCCGATTTTCAAAAACACGAGCACGCGAGAAACTGGTAAATCGGTAGACTAGCCGATAACTTTGGAGAACAACGCGAAGTGCGCCGATATCCGCGGGCCCGTTACGACACGAATTTATCGAGTACTATAGGCACGCACGCTTTTTTTTTTTTTATGCGGTGATATCGTTTTGAAGGCCGCCGGGCCGAAAACTCGAAACGACAGTCGAAAAAATTCGTGCGAAATATCACAAAAAAAAAAAAAAAAATTCGTAATTTATTCTCACCTGAAACCGCTGGCGATACTGTGTCGACGGACACTGGCGGTCACTGCGCGGGTTCCACAGGTCCGACGGCGGTCATTGTTCGGCGGCTCTCGTCGACGGGACGCGCGGCTGCGACGACGGCCGTCACGCGGCCGACCATGGCGCGCGACGATTCGATTCCGTCGCGATTATTTTCAATCCGGTTTACAGTCGGTGACGTCCGGTAACGCGTACCGAATTCGATAAGACCAGAACCGTCGTCCGCGTATGCACGTTACCTACCGTTGTACGGTGTTATCGCTACGACGACGATGATATGTTATCGCCGGACCCCGGACGGACACGCGACGACGACGGGACACAATGCCGCGACGATCGTTTTCGTTGGGTTTTTTTTTTTTTTCAGTTTCCTTTCCCCTACGGCGACGACGTGTTCGCTTGCGCGCGCTAGACCACGAATGCGGTATACGCCGGTAGACGGGCCGCCGCGGTCGTGTCCACGGGTTCGGTTATCGCGAGACGGCGTGCGGAACGTAACTGTGCGCGCGTGTATCGGACGGGCTGGCGACCCTCGGCCGAAACGTACGGCGGCGCGCCGGTGCCCGCGACAAGGGGTTGGTTTTCGAACCGAGTGGCGGCGCTCGAGCGCGAGACGCGCGAAAAACGATTTGGAGACCCGCCGCCGTCGCCACCGCCGTCGTCTTCGTCGTCGTCGTTGTCCGTCCGGATAAACGGAGAACGAAAAAGATACGGGGAAAAAATGAAAACGGAAAAAAAAAATGAAATGAAAAAAAAACAAAAAAAAAAAAAAAAAAACAATTTCGTCTTACTACTGTATACGGTATTACGGACGTGGAAAATTCGACTGTGAACGCGTGTCCGCCCTGCGTCAATCGCGGGAATATTGTTAAAAAAAAAAAAAATACATATATCGTCTTGAAAAAAATAAAATAAAAAAATACGGTTTTCGTCGAGACCGTGTCACGTGTGTGTCGGTGCGTGCTCGGCCCGTTAAGTTCGTCGTTTTTCCAGATCGCCTGTCAACGACGCGTACCGAATTTATATGTATACAACGGAATCGGTCGGGTTTTGTTTTTTTGTTTTGTCCATAACTGGATATATGCTATTGGTTTTAGAGACACGGTGGCGTAGATAAACATCGTGTAACGGACATCGGGGATTGTAATCATCACTCGTCCGGGGTGTCACGTGGATATTTACGACGCGTAAGAGCGGAGCGGTGTCCTTGTATCGTACGCGTTATCTCGCACGGCGTATGACGTCTCCGACGACAGTTTTGTTTTTAACCGCTGCACCCAGAATGGCGTGGCCCCTGAATGTTACGAAATGTGCGCGCCGAGTTTTCATTCAGACGTGTCAATGTTCGATTCGATTGTATAGTAATAACGGTAATTATTTGGAATCTCATCGTTTTTTTAATTTTTTTTATCGCGATTTCAATTGATAACAACTCGCTCATATCGATCACATACGAATAAACCTCGAACAGTTAGTTTCATATCATAACGTGTTAAAAACATCCGGTCGTTTCTCCTTGCGCAACACGAAAGGTCGTCTATAGCGTGTAAACATAAATAATATACCGTCAGTATTGGATTGCAAACCACGGTCATCCGACGACGTATTGTCACGGTTGACCGAAAAACCGCGTCACGGTACACGAGATAACCATCGCCCAAGAATGGTATCGCGGTGTTTTTCCTCGAGCAAAAGTTGATAACGTGCGTTCAACTAATGATCTCAATCTAACCAATACATTTTGAACTGTTTTGTATTCGTCAAATGTTTTTGAACTTTCACTCGTGAAAATATTATGTATTTCATTTCTGTTGATAATTTTTAGTACGACATTCGTATAAATAATATAAATAAGGGACGTAGTATATCTCCACTCCCACAATATTTTTTTTATCGATATAATGGAAATCTTTCAACACTATTAAATGGACTAAAAAGTGCGTCCCTTGAAATCGGATGTAGTTTAGGCTCTGCTCTTAATAATCAGGTATTATTATTATTCGTGTTGGGCGAATGGTCCATTTTAGAAAGAATCTCGAGTGGAGTTCAAGTATTCGAAAGTAAATTTTCAAAGCTAAATATTTCCGACATGAATACCTTATCGATGGTTTGAATTTACAAAAAGAGATTGTTATTGTTTTGTTTTTATAGTAGTGTGATAACAATATTTGAATTCATATTGTTTTCCCATTTCCAATTACCGATCGGTATAACCACACGCAATGCTCACTACAATATAGTCACTTTATATTATTCTAGTGTTCGCACAGTTTTGAATATTCGACTTTTAAACTCGACTCGACTTTGGCAAATTTAAAACGATCGACTCGAATCGATTTGAAAAAAAACAATACTCGGCCCAATCTCTAAAAAATATTGTAATCATTTATAACAGTTTCTATACTTCTGTAATCTCTCAGCTGGATGAAATCACAAATAAATACATTTTCGACATCAAAATATAGAACAGTAAAAAAATAATAATTTAATTTGCAAAAAACATCCAAGCCAAACCGGTGGAGCTCACAAATATATTGCAAGACCTAAGCTTTTATAACAGTTCAAATATATGCATAACGTTATAATACGAGTATATATATATATATATATATATATATATATATATACAACTTTTTCTTTAATAATATTTATTTATTATTGTATACCTTTTTTTCCGATCTCCCGGTTTTCCATATTTTTTCTGGTTTTTACCCATTTATTGGGAAAATCAAAAAGTGACTTCCTTAAATTACCTCCCCAGTCAGAGTTCCTTTCAGAAAAAGTGCTATCATCGTAAATCGAAGCGAGATTTCTGGTGGTAGAAAAGTTGTTCACGTATAAAAAAAAAAAATAAAAAACATCATTGTAAAACCAATACATTCCTTGCTTCACTCAAAATCTAAAAAAGAAAAAATCGTTACTTGTATTATACCCACGTATGTACCCATTCTTTGTGACACATAAAAACGTAATAAGCTGTAAATGATCATTCTAATTTCGGGATCATATCATTTTCGAAAGGGGAGGACTAGAATAATAATTTTAGGGAGTTATGGATAATTTTGGATGGCTAAGCCTCCCTATATTTACCTATTTCTATACTACGTAACAGGATTTAACCTATTCAAATCCAGTATAGATATCCATTTGCAATAGTCACCAGTATCTCGAATAGGTGCCTCGATGAAATAGTATTGCTAGATGTAATAAATTCTCTCGAATCATTGAACATAATACAAGTAGTTTTGTGTTAAATGAATTATAGTTACGTACAGGATGAATTTCCATTAAACGTAGATCAATGGCCAATATTATAATACATTATTCCCGGAATTGTTAAACAGTTATAATTCACATTTTCATAATATCGTAATACACTCAAATACTACAATATGATAATTTGCATAGGTATACCTTCATACCTACTCGATAAATGAATTGAATACATAGGTATAGTGATGTTTACTGATGTGTATTTTTAACATTCCCTTTCTAGGAGGATCGAGCGTTTTGAACTCAAAAGCCTCAAGCAGAATTTTTTTTTTTTTCTGAGGATGTTTAAAATCCACACAGCTTTCCCATTTTCAAACCCCTCCCATAGATATGTTCTCAATACTTACGCCGCAAGTATTCAAAATATCATCCCCCTGACTTCATTTGGAAGGTTTGTAGAGGTGTACGCATTTAAAAGAATAGCCTCCTCCAGCAACGACATGGTGAAACTCATATTGAAATTGAAGCGAAAGTGTATATAATTATATACAATTTTTCCTAGATAAAATCAGGCTATAAAACAACAACTATTATGCCCGAGTTTTAAGTCATTTCGTCCAGAGGGAGCTGCTAAAATTGTTCAAAAGTAACGAGAAAAAGACACTCGTATATAAAACAATACACTGCAATATTATGTATTACCGGGAAAATGTCGACGAAAAACGTTTTAAGATTCTATTCAAAAAAATAAAAATTATATTATTCATCATAATGAAATCGAATTCAATGACAAGTAGTATAAGAAATGTTGTATAATAAGATACACGTATAGTAGTGTAAAGACCAATATTTTCACTGCAGGTACTATGAATACGAAAAACAAAAAAAAAAAAAAAAATCGTATAAAACAATATATTTAAAATTCAAGACTAACATTTCGACATTCTTTTGTATTACAACAAGTTAGTCTTTAAATATCTCGAAAAAAAAAAGAATAATAATAGTAATAACAATGAAATCGAGTACCTCTTCGTCTTTAAAAGAGGGAAAATATTAATTAAAAAAGTTGTTGAATTCGGTTTCGTCTTTTTAGTTTTTACTTTATGTATTTAAAAAAAAAAAAATAATAACATTCCACATTTCTTATGTGATGAACATTTTACGTTTTGAAAATTATGTTTTTTTCATTCTCGTGACTAATTACTAATAGAAAAAAAAATACATCGGTTTATATGCACAGGATAATACCTACTTTGGATTTCTCGGGGAAATATAACTTTAATGCTACAGAAATTAATTTTTTTATTAAGTCGTGTATAATATGAAAAATAATAAGGCAACAGATATTATAAAATACAAACAAGCTTCTACATATATATTAAAATATTATATAATAACCAGTGCTTGGATCGTGATAGGGAGAGTCCGAGGATACTTCCCTCCCCTTTTTTCAAAACTATTCTATCGGCAGCCATTAAAATTATTTAATATGGGCGTTGTTATAAAATTATTATTGAAATCTTCAGGTAGATATATACGCGCATGTATTTTAAACTTTTGCCAATCTTTTCTAAATTTTTTTCCAGATATGGGGCGGTGAAAATCATAATAATTAATAAATCACAATTCGAGCACTGATTTGTGTTATTTTTTTCAGAACATGGTCCGCGAACATTGTTGAAATTCTAAGGCGTAAGGTAATGAGACAATAATGTATTTTTTGTTTTTTTTTGTCAGGATTCAAAACTAGTAAACTTGTTGGATGCCGGTGCCCGTTAGATACCCCGTGGATGCGTTATTGTTAAACCGATCGACGCCGATGTGAATACTGCGTTTCCGAAAGAGTGTTTAAAATGATTAGCAGCGGGGTATTATTCCGACTGTGACCGTATAAACGTTCGTTTATTGGCCGATTCAAAATTGAAAGAAAATATTAAAATATTATAAAAAAAAAAATTCTATTTATCGTTGTAATTATTGAATATTTGGAAAAAAAAATGTATATTTTAATATTACAATTTGTACATGAAGATACAGTATAGTTACATCAAAAATCAAAGAAATTATAGATCGTATGTATTCATAAGCAGTCCAGGTAACCTTCATGAAACTGAAAATAGATTGTATTTTTTTTACATAATTATCTGATTTAAAATGTTCAGACTTCACTGTTATTATTTCAATAAAAATTTAGGAACTAGAACCTTAATGATTTTATAGGTTGGGTTCGGCTCCTTAGAAAATTATAATTTCGATTCCGGTCTGTGGAATATAAATACCAATTATTATGGTTCTAGGTTTAAATACCTGCTAAAGATTTCAGCATAAACTGTTTTATTTTTTATCTAAAGACTTTCTGTCTGTTTTTTCATTGCAACCATTATTTCTTCCGCTAACTAGCAGTTTTTAGATTCAGACTATCGAGTTATACAGAGTGATTCACTAATCCAATTTTTTGGGTTAAATTTTTCATATATTCAAATTTTTGATTTTTGAAATATTTAAGTTTCAAGGGTGAGTAGTGGTACACTAATTAAACGCCGTGTATCGTGCCGCCACACAAATAATACTCCACTAATCTCCTCCTACCTAAACTTAAAAGTAGAATATCTCATTAACGAGTTAACCGAAATCGAAAATTTTAAAACCAAAATGTATCTATTTATGGATTTTTAGTTTAGACTCTCATTTGATAAACCAGAGTTGGTATCCCACAGGATACTTCAAAAATGTTTTAAAAAATCCAAGTATTCGAAAATATCGGCTTTAATTACACTTAAAAATACCAAAATTCAGAATTTAAATATATACAAAATTTAAAAATGGTGAATCACTCTGTGTACAACAAAAGAAGATTATACGATTTATTAATTTATTCATTACTCAAACCCCTTCCATTGTAATTCCTGAGTACACCACTGATCAAGCATTTTGTGGTTTGCCACTCACTGTATTATTTCAAAGCAATGCAAATTTATAATTTACACTTAATATTATAAAAATAAGAAAGATTGTTTTTATTTATTTTGCAATTATATTGTTAGTCATTTAACGAAACCTATAAGCACCTAAAAAATCCGAAAATATATTTATTTTATTAAAATTGATCTGATCCTTCAAATTATTGAAAAATACAGGTCTCAGTGAAGGTTCTGGTTCTTAAATTGTCTCTGAAAGACAGATCCAATTCTTGTATTAAATATATCTTCCTTACAACCATGGGCGTACGCAAACAAATGTTTTGAAGGTCAAACCACTTATGTTTTGTTAATCTATAAAAACATAATTAAAAATTCTACTGAAATGGGGAGGGAATTGAACCCCTGAAATTATTTCTTATGTTGAAGGTAGGTTAGGTGTACATTAAGTATATTAAAATAAAAGTATGTCGTTTCTAGAAACTTGATAAGATTTATATTAGAACATTATCTTATATTGTTATACTTGTTAAATTTTGTACTAGATTTTAAACGACAACTTTTTTTTTGTATTTTTAATTGATTTATTCTATTTGTTAAAAGAATTTCACATAAAAAAAAAAGGAGCCAAATGGCCGAGATCAAATTAAAATTCGTATTAGTTATTATTAAATTTAAAAGAAAATTCATAATGAATAGATATATGGACTGTTAATTATTATTGTAATTGAGTTTTTAAATTAAAGTATAGTTTATTATATATTAGAAACAGTGAGTTAATAAAAGCAACGGTTTTCTTGAAAATAGATAAACAAGAATAAAATAATGCTAAAATGTTAATTTAAAGACCGCTATACCGTTCCGTGCTCGCACACCGAACACGATTTTGCTCTCTGTTAAGCGTGTGAGAAACAAAGATAAGGAATGTAAATGTTGGGATCGCATCCACGTTAAACTACCGTCATAAACGTTTTCATTGGATCATTTAAATTAAATGATAATTATTTGAGTTGGTAAACAATCGTTAAGGGTGTATGCCTAAGGATGGTAAATTTTCCCCGATTTTCACGATTTTTATCAAACTAATTGTTATATAATTTATGTTGGGAATGTATGCATAGTGATTTGCGTTAAAAAATGTTCGATAGACGTTATTTACAATTTAAATTAGAAAAAGGGTATCAACTTTATTTGAAAAAAAAAAAAATAATAAAAACAATGAACAATAGAAAACATAATGTCTAGTTTTTCAGTTTTTCAATTATTTATTTAGAATGGTTTTATATTCACGTATATTGTATTAACCATGTACAATCTATGAGCGAATAACTTATCAGTTGTATAAACTTAAATTAGACATTTTTGCTTAATATATGGTCTAGTATGCCCATTGCTGCTTTCACTAAGTCACTAGATATACATTAAATATACACTACACTATATGAAATGTGTTCAAAAAGTTCTAAGACTGTTTGAATTGCATGCCAACGGAGCATCTAAGAGCAGTAGGATTGATATCACTGAGTTTTGTGACTTCTCCAGAGCACATCCTTTACTGTAAACTAAACTTCATACTACATGAACTTCTTGGTTTTGATATCATAAATGTTTTTATAAAATATTTTTTTTGCAATTGGCGATTTTGTAATAAATCCAAAAGAAGAGCTTTTTTATGGGAAGGAGATTTTTCCTTTCATTTTTTTGACAGAATCTTATTTGGTGGTGAAATGCAATGTTTCACATGACTTTTGTCAACAAATTGTAACTTAAAAACTGCTGATGTGTCGAGTGAAACTTTTTCTCGAGAATGTGGGGGAAGATCTCAAGTTCAGGTTTCTCAGGAATTTGTTGGTATGGTAAATAACAATAAAAACTTATTGACAATTTATCATAATAATAATCATTATCTGTATCATCAAAATGAAAGAAAAATCTTCTCTAATCAATGTTCTTCCCCCCCCCCAAAAAAAAACAAATTTCATTTCACTTCTTTTGGATTTATTACAAAATAGACAATTACAATTTCACAAATATTCTGCTCGCCAAAACGTTGTCAGCCCAACTCATCCTTCGACTTTTGAGCATACCAACTACATAATAGATATATTTGACCTGTTATTAAATAATTTTCTCAGCTCTGCATCCAGCATTATCCTACTCGGTGCACAGTGTTAGTAGCCCAATCCTCCCTCTCCATGTACCATTCATTACAACAACTATAAGTGTTTGTTTAGTAATTTTATTTTGAAATTTTCAGTCAAATTACGAGAAAAAGCTTGATAAATTATTGAATAAAACTTATTTTTTTTCCTGATGTGGTTTTTAAATTTCCATTGCCGTGTTAAGTAAATAAAAAGATTCTACCATTTATTATGATTAGGATATGTTACATGCTTCTTCTTCCACCATTATACATTTCTGGACATGCCACTGCTCAGCCTCAATTTTTTAGAAACCATACCTTTTTTTTTCTAAAAGCTTTTTCTCAATTATTATTTGAGTTTCTTTTCGTTCTCTTAAACAATGATTTTGACTTTGTAACTACAGAAATTATTACACAATTATTAGATGTAGGTATACTCGTTTATATATATGTTACACTATACATGACAGAATAACCATCATAAATAGACATGTTTTGTTCTGCCGAGTTGAACTTAGTTTCTCAACGTCGTCGCTGGAACGTAACGTACGTATAAGGAAACCGGCGAAATCGGATACCTATACGACCGTCGTGAACGATATTGAATTTTTCCTCGACAAAACACAATGCACGGCGATATAATATCGTACCATGGCGTATGCAAATATTTTTTTTACGTTTTAGTTTAACCGCATCGAGAGCGACAAATGTTTATGTTTCAAAATAGCTATTATTAAATTATATATTGTGTTACGCGACACTGTTGCAGCAGAAACGAGTCGGAAAACAACAAACGTCACGTCGGATTAGCCTCCTTCACAAACGCACCCTCGCGAGATGCATTGGTACCTTTCAGGGCCGACACCCACCGAAGTTGGTCGGATTAAGTTGACACTCGAGCCTAAAGCGGTTTTTCCTTCACGTTTTTTTTTTTTCTGTTTTCGGGAAACGAGACCGGTCAGCGCCATCATCGTCATAGCGCACGGCAGCATTACTGGTCCCCGGAATCCCGCAGTTGTTTGCAACGTATTTTTATCAATTTCCGCCAGTGATCCCGAAAAATGAACACTTCCGCCCGGTGAATCCCGTGTGTCCCGCTATCTCTGGTGGGTTGTATATATATATTTTTATCTCGACCAAACAATATTCTAAAAAAAAAAAAACCAACTACGAACAAACATAAAAGTATATAGGTACCGACCCATATAGTTTTCCTGCCTCCCTTCTCTGTTCCTAGATACTATATTGTCGACCACATTATTTTCACACGAGTATTATTATTATTAAACAATACAGGTTGATAGTTTTTAGTTTTTTTTTTTTTTATGTAAAACACGCTCCCTCATCCTCTTCCACGATATCAAATTTTACAAAGTTTCCAACATTTTCTATTTTAATTCCCCCGCACCCAAACACGCTTTGTGTACTCAATACTCGGCTACTGCGTTCTGTAAATCATCAGAAATATTTACATTTACTTTTTTTTCACGCGTGTTTCGAAGGAGTCGAGACCCGACGGTATACGAGTAACTAATTATTAACACAACAAGTACAATATTGGATGCGATGCAATAGCTGCAATACCGTAAACCCGCCTACACGATCATTACTTCTTAAAATACGATAGTAAAAACATTATTGTTGCAGTACATTTTTTATAAATATTATTATTATAGTGCCTACACCACAATAGTAACGAATAATTAAATATTCGAAACTGTGTATTTTTACCGCGGTACTAGCGATTAATAGATATGTGTACCATAATAAGTAGGTAATTTCAACAAAATTTATTGGCATTCAAAGGGAAAATGAACTGAGCTCATTGTATAATTTACAAGCCCCCGTTCAATATACGTGCAATATGATACAAATTCCATTGAATTTGTTATTAACGTCTATACATGTACCTATTAATTATTAATGCGTAATCATACATATATATATATATATATACATATAATGAAATACGCGAACCATTTGTAATGCAATAATTTAAACTTTATAGCTATAACTAAGTGCAGACTAGGTAGCTATTTCATATAAATATCCAATGAATTTACAAAAAAACAAAAACAATTAATTTTAAAAAAACATGAATTTCGTAAAGTGCTACGGTAAATCATTTCAGGTTTTAAATTATAATTCTAAACAATTCTAAGTGATCCCGAGATAAAAGTGTTTAAATATTTATAGAAAAAAAAAATATAAATTTGTAACTAGACACGGATTTTCGAAATAATTATAGTGTCATAATAACAACATATTATAATATGATGAACCTATTGTCTTACGTTTTTGAGCATTTTATAAAGCCAACCAAATGTTAACCACATAAAAACTAACAAGACACGAAAATTAGAAACAGCTATAAATAGCACGAAAATTGCCAGAAATACAGATGTTACGTGAATGAAATATTCCCGTTATCCCGATTTTTTTTCTCGACTATAACATACTGCAAGGAAAACCAAAGAATGATCTTCCCAACGCATTATTTAGACAACATTTTCTATGTCCCTAAAGTCGACGATTAGAACAAGAATTCTGGCCTAAAAGTTGATTGGACAGAAAACAAAACCGCACGCATAGAAAACCAACCTCCTTAAGAGTCTAAAAAAAAAAAATAAATAAATATTATTAGTATACGTTTTTTGTTTATCGCTTTTGAACTAAACTTAAATTGTTTCAATAAAACCCAAAGGAATTTGTTGTTCTATCAAGTAAAACTATAAGATATACGTATCTGTTTTTAGTTATCAAACGGTAATTATAAAACAGTTAAAATAAATAATGCGTAACTATTACACAACTTATAAATGGCCAATCTTCCGTTCTAATTATTTATTTATTACGAGTTGAAGGAAAAAAAATCTAATATTAATATTCATGTCATATTATAATGACAAATAAGATAATGATAATAATAATGATGATAATAAAATAATAACGATAAATAAGATTAATAATATTTCATGTTATAGCTTTTCAATGACATTATGAGTATTATTAAATAAATTGTAGTTTATAATACACACGTTAAAACTATAAACCAAACAGAAAACAGCTGATACTGCTGGTTAGTGTGCCACTGTTGTAGGTACGAAGTCGGAAAAGTAACATGAATCGAGTTAATTTATATCCGTACGTAACGACAAATCATTACAAATGAAATACGATATTGAGTGAGTGGAGATATTCATGTTTTGAATTACCGTGATTAGTAAGTACGATTTACGTCAAACTTTGAAATTAAAACGCTTATAAAAAAAAAAAACTATACTACTCTATACTCATCTTCTCTTTCGGTTCTCTAAGTAAAACTTATAATGAACGTCGTGGTGAATTTCCAATAATTTCTATTGAACTCATTTATTCACATAACCCGTTAAACCATATTCCCCGGGTTTTCCCAGTTATCAAGAAAACTACAAGGTCAATAAGAAAACGACCGCCCGATACTACACGATAAAATTATTTTTTAGAAAAAATGCTATATTTGAATTTTAAAGCGAGATTTACGATAGTAAAACTAAATCGAGAACAACTTTTCATGTCGACAATTTGTCTGTTTTTGCTATACGTTTTTTTCCCTGGTATTCCTCAACTATTTTTAATGAACTACTCGGAAAATAAAAAAACCATTTAAAATAAATTAACCGTGTAAAAAAAAAAAAAACCTCATACAAATCCAATATAATATATTTCTCGTTGTGCTCAGAATCCAAACATATCAATTTACGCTGTACGATATTGAGTTAGTTTCGAAATCCCGGTAACTTAAGTAAACCATAGACTATAGGGGTATTATAAGAAACCCTTAAGAGTTAACGATGTATTCGGAACACTTCTAAGTATAACGTTTTATATGGTATTGACCTGATTACGTGTATTCGTGGTTTCTGCAAGGATAAGAGGTACGTGTAATTTCGTACGAGGTTGAGTTGATTGTTCCAATGAGATAATGCAGTATTAAATACATTGGTTCGAGTTAATGTACACGAGATTGAGACGAGAATCGAATTTAAAACTATTAAAAATACTACAACAGCGTGTATTGTTTCGTCCTATTCGGTAATAGACTTAAATATAGTGAACCGAACAGAATACCCGAATAAACATCACGAATCGACTTAAACATATCTTTTCGATTTCGCTTTTTTAGTATTTTCAGTTACGACGAACCCAAGATAAAAAAAAAAAACATTCATATAAATAATAATAATAAAAAATTCAGGACATAAACTTCGTGACATGGATAGGCCACTGTTGTAAGTAGGAAGTGTCAAAGGTATATTATAATTATGATGTGGGTTAATGATACTTAAAACCAAATTGAAATCAAAAATTAATTATGATCGGAGCTTAGTAAACTGGTTTAGGTTAATTAGTCGTGGTTTTTCCTCCTTATCTTAACTCGAGTTACCCCAGAATCAACAAAAATAAAACTAATATGCATCGTCATTTTTCGTCTAGTTTTTTTTTTTTTTTTTTTTTTAATTTTAAGATGTATGGATCTATTTAGAGAACAAGATATCGATTTAGGGAGTGTTTTAGATTTTAAGTGAATGTAAGGAGTATTTTACTAAGAAACAACTTTTCTACCAGAAATTTTACTTCTATTAAAAACTTTATCAGAACATTCTTGTAGTTTTTTGTTCTAATCAGTGCATTGGGAAGTAATTTTTTTCAGTTTTCTTATAGTTTTTTTTTTAATAAATACAAAAGACCGGCAATCATTCGTGTATTTCCTGTTGATTTCTGGATTACCTTAGAAACAAGGAAAACACTACGACTAAATATACTTTTCTCGGGATCCTTTTTGGATAGAAATAATTTTGCGTTGCGAAAAAATAAAAATTAAATTGCTTTATATGTTCCCCCCCTTTCCAACATTCTTTCTAAAACAGCGACGCATCCGTTAGCAGTTCCAGCCTTTTTGTTAAACGAAAAAACATTTTCTGAGAAAAAATAACTATATATTATTAAAAATATAATAGCTTTTTCACTATACGCTCACGAACTAAAAGACCAAATTAATAATGTATAAAAACGTATATTTTATCAGAAAATATACGTTATCGTTTAAGCCTAACGTCTACACAAACAAAAAAATAATATGAGTTCCGATTATATTATAATATTTTATATGTCTTGCGTTAAATTTCAAGGGCAAACGAGATAACGCGGGGTTGGTGATACGCGCTCAAATACAATTACGATACGCGCCTTATTAAATTTACAAAACACGTTTTTTGGACGACGACCGTTCAGGGCAAACAAACCGTAACCACCGAAATACTTATCAGGTATATTTTAATTAAAAATAAACAAAGGATGGATTTTCGATTAAAGCTTAATAACAATATTCGTAAGATTATAACTATTATTGTTATTTTTCATTTTTTTTTTTTATGCTTTAATCCCTTTTGTAATCCAAGACCGAGCACGAAATGCTTATATAGCAGATAGGTAGGTATATATATATAAACACGGAAATTGATAATCGGAAAAATAAATTAATCCTATTTGGATCCGAAAGAAATGCCTCAGAAAATGTTTTATCGCCGTCACAGGAATTAAACAAACACAATTTAATTTATAATATTATTAACATTATTCGTTTTAAACGTTTTCATTTTGCATTATTACATTATAATGTTGTCTAGTGTAATATAATTTAATACCTACGTAATATATTCGAACAAACAATATTATTATAATACTTTAGATAGGAATTTAAATTCGTTTACGATCTAAAATCATTTGTCCATAATGACCGCCTACGATTTGTTCGAATATTTGTTAGTTTAACCTTACCGGCGGCCGGTACTTGTAAATTCTCCTCGTATGTTTTTTTTTTTATTAAAATCTAATCGAGCAACGTATAAAATTACCAAATAATTATATTATTTTACATTTTATTATAATCGCCCATAATAATATTTGACTGCCTGCGTGTTACACATAATATTATCATACACACTGTGACGGTTATATTTTATTAATAATAATATGTACATATCATAAAATTATTAATTTAAGGTATAATGAAATAATTAAGGTAGCTACTAGTTTCGGTCTAAGCCAATTTCATGTTACATAAATATAGAATAAAAAACTTTCTAAATAAAAAATGCCAAAAAAAAAAAGGTAGAAGTTACCTGAATGGTTTTATTATTTATTTTTTGGCTTTGAATTAATAATAATTCCATACTATAATTATCAAATGGATATACAACGTACTATTATTACACATATAGTATAGCCCACCCAGGTATGTGTTGCCTGTATTACTGTACCTGTATTATGTTACTCGCGAATATTTCAATTTTCCACAGGAATATCGAAAAAAAAAAAAACGACTATAAACGAAAGTACAATTATTTGAATGATACATACCTGTATTATTGCCTTCAACGATACGAGCGCCTATTGCCTTTTGGCAAACGTAATTTCGAAAAGAAAAAATACCATTCCTATACTGGCCGGTTACAAAATGAAAAAAAAAAAATGTTTTGGAAATTCGGAAACTTAATAAAGCGCACTGTGAAACGGCCGTTCGTAAAGGTTAGGTTAACTACGGCTTGTAACTGAGAATAATCAATTTACAAACCGAGTATATTATAGTGAGTAAATTATGTTCAATTATTAAGTCTCGTAGGTCAATCCGATAACATTTTACACTACAATAAACACATGTTTCGATATTTACTTTTTATGGTATATCCCATTAAATTCATTATTGATGATTACAGTAGATAATAATGTATAAATAAGAACGTATAACAATGTGTTTGTATATACCTATTACCTATACATAATGTAAACAATGAATCGATAAATTTTAGTTTTATACATATACATATTTTGATAATACCGATTGGTATAATTCCAAAGATTTCTAATTTACTACGATTTGATTATAACATAACTGTAGAGAAACTTTTAAAAATAATAACATGTAATCGCAATAAGATAAGTAATAGCTATTATATTATATAAATTTTATACTCAATATTAGTATAGTTGTGTATTTAAAAAAATAGTAAAATTAAAATAAAAACGTCACGGGTAGTATAGTTCGATAAATGGGTAGTGTTGCCATGTAGCAGTGGCGGGGAAAATCGGGAAGATATAATATCTCCCTTTGATCGTTATTTATTATGTATTATTTATATGACTATCCAATTTTTTTTTTAAATTTAAATATGTTTACTTTTTGATGAGAAAAATCAAAAATCTATTGTACAATCTATAGTGAATACATCATAAAGACATCGACGTACCTATGTACTTTTTGTTTAAAACGCAACCTATCCAATACACTAAATAAACTAATAATAATATTTCTAATACCAGTAATACCTGTATAGTCAAATTATTTTATTTCTATAACAATTTAAGGCTAGGTTGTGTAATAAATTTGACACTCACAAAAGTATATAAATTAAAAATTTACATTTTCTTCGACCTATAGTACGTACAAATTGTACAATATGACACGATTTCCAGATTCTCCCTCCTTGGCAAAATCCTAATTACGCCACTGTAGGTAGATTTCATAAAGTTAGCAATAAAATTATCGAAACTATAGTGATTAACTAAAATTTAAAAATGGAATTTCATTTTGACTGATTACAAAAACGATTTTCAATACCTAGACGACCATAATATTATGGTCTCCCTTTAATCATCGTTGGGTTTAATGAATGAATTAAAAAAGCATGTATAAGTAATGCAATACAGGTTTATCACTCCTGTCGTACATAAAAATATATTTATATATTGTTTTTAGCTGAGAATGTGACGCGATAGAAGCAGTTGTAATTGTATATTATATCCCAACAAAAACCCTCCGTCAACTACGCGTAAAAACCTCGCTCAGAAAAAAAAAAACGCTGTTAAAAAAGTTGTGATATCAAAAAAAGGCCAAGTAAAAATGTCTTAAATTCATTATAGATTCAGTATAGAAATTGTTTATAATTGTATTTGCATTTGACGAAGCGCGATGATATAATACAAATAATTTAACTTAGCTTGGCGGCTACATATATTTAAGAGCACAAATACACAATGCCGACGTGAATATTAACATCACCATTTTATAATTTATTAATGTATTAATATTAATTATATAATAATAGTACTATTATTACTAATAATACTATATAATAATAAATTTCGATAAAATAAATAAACAAAATTGTTTTTTATTCGCCGTAAACGGCTACAGTCGTAAACAAGTATAACAACGCGTAAAGCATATACATTTTTAAATTGTTGAAAAAAAATAGCGTTTTGAGTAAAAACTATGCTAATACTTTTGCATATTACTCAGGCTGTAATCATCCGATCAACTTGAAATTTACAACAGTACCATCTGCTTAATATACTGATCAACGCGTGTAAATTTCAAAACAATCAGCTCATTGGTTTAGGCTACAGAGAGGTCGGACTATTTGTCGTAAAATTACGCCGGTTAAATAGGAGTTGATCGTCTTGTCTAATATACCGTGGTCGACGCACGAGCTCTTTATTTTTCACTTAGCTCTACGCCGCGATTGCGACCGCAGCGCTGGATTAAAGATTCTTATCGAGAAGAAAAAAAATTAATTTGAAATTTAAGAGTACCTACCCATAGGCCGTTTCACGTGCTACTAAGCAAAAAAATAAAAAATAAAAATCACCTTATGTGACAGGAAATTACACCACTACAAAAAAATTGAAAACCATTAATTCGTATTGCAGCTAGTATAGAAATGAAAAAGCTTATTTTTTTTTTTTTATTTATAGACATCATGAAGACTTTACGGCAACGGCGTGGTACTTTCCGCACGAAACCGACCCCGACTTGCCGACTATACATATACACAGTAAGTATACACGTCTTATACTTTTCGATATTTTTATTGCCCCCCAAATGCCTTAAATTTTTTTTTCACTCGGCCGACTTCTCTTGTCTATTACTATATATATATATGTGTGTGTGTGTACGGGAGCTATAAAATTGTTTGTAAATAATATATAAGCCGGGGAGCTGTGAATATTTAATGAGCAGGTGCATCACGATAAAAACTCGGGGCGAAAAAACGATTTCGTGTTCGACGAAAAAAAAGTCAGTAGGTATCACCCCGCGTCTCCAAAAATAGGAGTGTGCATCCACGTAAACGCGTTTGGTGTGAGGCTTATCTTGTTGTGTCCTACATAAAGATAAATGTTAAAATATCTAGATAAAGATAAAAAAAAAAATAACATTACTCGAATAACAGGTCTAAACAAATATAGAAAATGCATGGAAAAAAATGTAATTTTCTAGATTACGAAAAACAACCAGATATACGCGTTTCTGGATTAGAAATAGAAAAAAAGAATATTTCAATATAATTTTTCATCGTAAAACAAAGAGCGTAAAGTTCCCTAGTAAAACGTGTACCAGATTTTGCACGGGTCCGGATTTCGCATGGAAAACAACGGCGTGTGATTGACGCGACTCAATAATTTATTTACGAAACCGCGAGTGAAATGTTTCACCTGTTATTTCTAATAAACGTATAAATTACGATTTCATGCGTCGTGCATAAAGGTTCGGCCATCTTATTTTTCGTGTTTGTCTAGATAAGATAACCATAGATAAGATAAATATACCTATCCAGATAATGAAACATAATACACACACACGCACACACACACACACGTGCCTGCTATACGAGATAAAAAATATCATGTTTTTTATGATAATATATAGCGGTACGATAATAATAATAATAATAATAATAATAATAATAACAATAATAATAATACATAAGACGTCCTCTGGGGAATAAGATACGCGAACACCACTAACAATAATTTCGGTCGCGTTAATTACGTTTATTATAACGAACAGAATATTATTGCTGTTTGGCATGTGACGATTTCAATATTGTCCATCGCCCTCCCCTCACTCTAATGTAATATTGTATACGACGACCGATCCCACGTACATATTATTATACATTTGTAGAATAGACACGCGAAACGACCCTCTATCGGTACACAAACAAAACGAGAATAATAAAAATAATAATTGTTACATTACAATAACACCGTCGCGACCCTTTTTTATTTTATTTTTTTTTTTTTTGGCATTCAATACTAATATCGCTAATGGTTTTTTTTTTTTCTGTTTTGGGTCGCGCGCGTTTAGGGTTTGACAAACTTACGCGTAGAATCATATCGTATTAAAACGCGCGCGAACTCTATATCTTGTCCCGATAAAATATATACGCGACAACAATAACAATATAACGATACGCAAAGTAGGAGGGGAATAAATTATTTTTACGAGAGACGATAATTGATTTTAGTCGATGTCGCTTATAAGCTGCAGGGCTCGGAAGTATTAGCGCGTTCTCATATTATTTTGGTTTTTCTTTAGGGTGACGACTTATAAAACTACGGTTCCGTGAGTTGTTGGTTTGTACTTCACTGCGTTGTCATAGGTAACACACAACGGAGTTTGTTGTCACTATTTCTCGCATTTTTGAGACTTGTTGAGCTGTTTCGTTAATTCGGGCGTTTTAAGTGCTATTTACAGGATAGAAATATAGGGTTTACATATTTGTTCCATATTTAGGAGATATAGGAGCTATTTTACTGGTTTAGCTATTTTACATTAATAGTAAACGACTAAACGGATTCGAAAAAGATGACCGTATCCGGTTAGTCGATCTTATCAGACAGTTTCGTTTGTTTCCGACAGTTTGATTATTTTTAAAATCGCTTTAATCCCATATTAATACATTGTTTTTAAATTTAACATAGGGAATTTTATTTTACATATTTTTCGATTTTATGATGCATATATATTAAAGCGCTAAAAATGGACTTTTTTAAGGACTTTTTCAGAAAAGATCCTATACTTGATAATCGGAGTATGTTTTCTGGTAGAAAAAGTGTTCACATAAAAAAAATTCAAAAAAATTAAATAATAAATATTATTGTAAACCAATACATTCATCGTTTCACTCAGAATCTAATAAATAGGTATGATTATAATGTATATATATATTACAATTTTAATTTGTACATAACAATCTACTCCTAAAATATCAATGCATATAAGTTCCTTTTTGTAAATTTGTGTGCATGACTATCGACAAAGCGACATACAGTTCGTTCCCTCCTCCCAAAGGAGAAAGCTGAGCACGCCATTGCAAAGTTGTACTAGGTGAATGCGAATTTGCTATGTAATACATTTGAAAACAAAGACAGCATAGATGAGTATTATATCCACATAATTGAATCATACCTAGATACTAAACTACTACCTACTACTATCCTGGCTAATTGCAAAAGTCAAATTTACCGTCAAACATTAATTTATGAGAAAATATATTGCACGTTCATACATAGGTTCCTAATATATTATTTCGAGCGATTCGTATTTTTGGTAATATTATCATATTACGAGACGAGTGAAAAATTGTTTAATTAAAATTCGTATCTCGAAACGAATAATGTCCATTTCTTGTTATAGAGTGGCGTATTTGACATTTTATCTAGAGTGCAGCTGATAAAAAAAATCGCATTCACAAACCCGTGTCACCCCTCCCTCGGGTGTATATATTATAATTGTATACACTCATCTCACTTTTGATGAAATAATTTTGTTTTTAAATTAACAAAATGGCTGATAATATTATAATTATAAAATAATGCTTGAATATTATATCACGATGATCACGCATTTTACACTATTTTCATAATTATAGAATTACGGATATTTTATTAAATTGAAAACTATTAATTAACACGCCGATCCATTAGTGTGTTATAATTTAATAGTGACAATATAAACAAGCCACGGAGTGAATCTATTCACAGTTCCGATCTCGTGAATAAGTCATCGAAAGTTCACTTTATAGGAAAAAAAAAGCGGAAAAACTCGACAACACGATGGTGAACACATTCAAACATTTCAAACTATAACAACCGAAATTATACGCGGAAACGCACTCAAAATATCCGGAAAACGCATTCCGGCGCTGTGTGAAAACATACTACCGAACTGTACGAGGTATTCCACGAAGATACTATAATGGAAAGTAATAACTTTTTTTCGGAATCTTTTGTTTTTTAGCAATTTAAAAAATAAGTGGTTCTAAAATGTTACTTTACCATTGTTTATTGTAACTTGTAGCCCTTATTTTTGGGGGTGAACTAACTATGCCTACTTTTGATTTTTAAATGACTACTTGTATAATTAATAAATATACATGTTGGCATTGACATTTTTGATTTCCGTCAACCCGTTAACGAAATATCCACTTTTAAGGTCGCGTAGTGGGAGAATAGGGAAACGATATTAAAACGCCGTTACTTGTTTTTTAAATTGTAAAAATAAAAATGAATTACAAAAAAAAAAATCAATACTTTCCGAGATATCGCAGCGGTCATAGCTTCGCGGGATACCCTGTCTATAAGTAAGTACGTGGAAACGACACCCAAAAACACGATTATCGATAGTATAATAATCTATAACAACGGATCGGTGCGGGATTCAAATAACAATTTTTTACTGCGTTGCACGTTTAAGGTTATTCAAATTCTCTATGAAAAAAAAAACAAAACAAAACACAACAAGGGATATCATATTTTTTACGCATGGATGTATCTATATGGTCTTGTTAGTCGAATTGTTTGCATGTAAACATTCGGGGCCATCGGAGTATAATAGCGACCGCAATACCGAAATGCACGCGTGTCAACGTGACTACAATGATATTATACGAACACGTTCGGTTAAATTAATCTATTTACATGATCGGTATCGATATTATCTCGTTTTTCATAGATCTATTGTACTGTAAAAATGGCGTACGTGTACTGCATTAAAATACATTTTATTTCAACATTGATTTTTTTTTTTTGTTTTTTTTGTCGTTAAAACAATAAAATTGTTGTATACGAGTATGACAGTGTGCCGAAGAAACATTTCTACGGTTGCAAGAAATAAGTGTTAAAAAAGTCGTTCTGTATAGTTTTCAATACGAGCAAATTGTATTTTTGAAATTGCTAAAAGCTCCAACCTTAATATAACGTTTTAAAATAAATCTGATACAATTACAATTTTATTAACTATTTTGAGCTTTCTTCGGCAACTAAAAAGTGCATTATGGCAACATCGAGATATTTTAATATTCAGTATACGAGTAGTATGTGTTAGAATATACATGCACATATGCCATTTAGACCGAAAAATACTACGAAAAATAAAACAAATTACAAAATTGACTTAAGCACTTCACAGTTTTATAAACGTATATAATATTTTAGAAGGACCGCGAACAAATTGAATTTCAACCCGCGTAACATTTTTCTTTTTGAATTAAGATAATGAAATGATATTATACTCTTCTATGATATGCGAACCGTACGACAACAGAGGTGTGACTTATAATAAGGTTAAAACAACGTACACGTTATGTTATTTCAATTCGAATTCGGACAAAAGTCTCAAATCTCCGAGACTTTATAACTAACAATGGAACTGTAAGTATATATTGCTGGCCGACATTGAATTAATATTCCGTCGAGAGCCGTTGAAATGGAAACGCCGTTGAAAACCGTATAAATCCGCATTGCTTTATTAATTTACGCACTTATAGTAACGTATCAATTTAAAATCGATCAATATGCACCGTAAAAATAATGTTCGCATTAGGGGAAGTTTATTTCAGAAATGTACATCAAAATAATGAAAAACTACAGACTATTGTTGTAGGTCTGTATAGTTATACGCATACGCATACGAATCTCAACTGCATACTTTTTGTAAATCATACAGATATTATTTAAAAATCTATTAGAACGCGCATTAGTTGAATATTTCAATAATACTCCATACAAAATTACCTACGACTATTCAATTAATGAAACTTAACTAAGGCCGACGGGGGAGAGAGGCCAAAGTCCTTCGGGCCCCTCCCTTAAATCCGCCACTGCCATACTGCATAATAGTATTATACATTAATTGTATATTAATATACTTACCTAATAATATACAGTACGCATGGATTCAAGATGTACAATTCGGTTAAGTTTATATAAATTGATAATTAATGATCTCGAACACATTACTGTGCTCTCAATATTTCATAAAGCAATCTTTAATTCAAATATATAAATCAACTCAGGAATATTACTAGTGTTAACAAAATTATTTTCTGACAGCTATATATTGTATTAGAGTAAAAATCATCACGTATATGAATAAATATATTACTATCGATGGAAATGAGTGCGTTGTTAATACAGAAAGCAACAAAATTGTTTTTTTTTTTTTTTATATTTATATTTAAAGTTAATTTTTTAGTAGGTGTTTTTTTCTTGAAAATATTTACTCTATTTAGGCTTTAAGTAGTTTTTTTGAACCGTTTCCTAAAATATATCGAAAAAAAGAAGACTACAAGTTTCGTCAGCATAATGTAACTGATTATTAATCCACTGACATTCAAATCACAAATATAATTAATACATAAACTATACGAAATTTGCCCCAATAAAACTGTCTTATGGCACACTGTAACCAATTTTTTTCGTTTTGTTATTGAAATTTACACTTTCTCTGTTAACTCCGAAATCAGGCAAAATATTACTCAGCTAAATTTTAGACTACGGTGTCAAATCTCAAACGCTTTTGCTAAATTGTCTAAATCCAAAAATATTACCATAACTTGTTGGCTATTATTTAATTGATTATAAATTACTGTGGTCGTTGAGTTTGTAGAACCTAACCCGGTCAAAACCCAAAATGGTTTTTTGATATCTAATAGTTCATTTTTTTCTAATTATTACAAAAACTGAAGCTTTGTAACTCAAGAATTATAAGTTATATTAGACACGTATTTTTTTTTTTTTTTTATAAAATCGATACAAATTAAAGACGTTACAATAAAATTTGAATTATTTTTAATTTTTTAACTGATATTCTATTAAAGCTAAAAGCTTTTAAATCCTTTACATTTGTATTTATTCAACGCTTCATTTTTTCCAACGGGTATTAATTCATTAAAATACTATCAAATACATTCATATTATACGTCATACTTTTAGTAGAAACGTTTTAATATTAGGTTTAATTTTTCTGTAAATTACACGGTAAATGCCATTGCAAGTATTGATACTCGAAATCCATTTAACTTACAACATGTAACGCGATTATAATGAATATAATATGGAAAGCAATTATAAACACTGTGCAAGTATTAGTAGAACGAGTTTTCGATTTAAACTCCAAACACTTTTTAAAATATTTAAATTCATATTCGGAATTCGAATATTTGTATTCATAAATACTGTTAATCAAACGCTCTACAAGTCCACTCGGCCACTGTATGACTTCGGTGAGTATCGGGTGAAGAATTTGCGCACGTATATACGTCTTTTCGGAAATTCATAATTTCGAGTACCGGTTGTTGTGTAATATTATAGTAGATAATATATTATAGAGCTACCCCAGTACTCTTTTGTAATCTATAATGCACGTTGTCAAATTGAATATATATATATAGGTAAGTGCACTGTTATTGTCACTTTCAGCGTGTGTGCGAGCATAAAAGTGTCGCGTATACGCGCGGAGGTATATAATAATAAACGTTTAGAATTTACTATTCTAGGGAAATAAAAAAAATAAAGATAAAAAAAAATATGAAAGCGAAAGAGAGAAATAAGACACCGTATGCATTATTTATTGTTCCGACACCGTTTGTAGCCCTACTCCACTAAAGGGGGAGAATATTTCGTAATGTACCCTGCTACAATACAATACCTACTCGCCGTTTCACGGTACAAACATAATGTTTGATGCTATTATTGTAATATTCGATCGATTAATGATAAGAATATTATACAATCGATCGATGTAGCCGAATTACCGCATTGAGAAAATTTTTTACAAGCGCGTTCGTTATAACTACAAATCATAAACGATTTTTGAAAGGTTTTTGAACCCACACATTGTTTTTGTTTTTTTTTTTTTTTTGTGTGTATTTGAATTATATTATAACGATAAACAATATAATTTCAACGCGATTACAAGTTTAAACTCGACGAGAAAGCAAATACCACACGCAAGTGAAATCGTGAAATGTTACAGATCAAATAAGTAATGAAAATACGATAATGTGGTTATATATATACGTCCTAAAAGTTTTCTATTGGTTTTGTAAGTTAGCGACGAAAATGAATCATAAATCAAACCTATCCCATAATGAAGTTTGAGGACCAGATATCGATCGTTTAACTCGAAAATAAAGAACAACAACTTACAAATTTTTCCGAGGCGGTGAAACTTTATATACTTGTATTATATATATATATATATATATGTATATGTGTGTGTGTTTCTATGACAAGTGTGTTAAAAGTTGTCATAGAAACCTATTAAATTATATGTGTGTTAAAAGTTATAATTTAATAGATTTTCGAATACCCGATAATAATAATAATAATAGACCGTATTTGTCTGATTATAAATATCCGAATTTCTCACAATGTATTGTATTTATTAAAATTAAAATGTACTATTGACTTTTTAGATATTATACGTTAGTTTTGTAGTGAGATCGTAATGTTTTAGAAATAATATTATCTTTCATACATTTTATACTTTGAAGTTTAATATAACGTATAGGTACGGCGATTCTCAGAAATTAAATCAATAATATTTTCTGCTGATATTTTCATCAAAACAGTAACAATAAAATAATTATTTTCTTCAAAAAAAAATACATATATTTTTAAAAACACGACATTCTAAAATGGACGCATTACCTTTACCCTAAGTCTTTCAATAAAAAAATATTATTTTAGTCTTAAAGTAGTACCTACTACGTAATAAACAATAATCTCGGCCATTTCACTCCTCGCCAAGTTGTAAGTTTAAACGATTACAAACATAATAAACTAACGGTTCAGTATTAAATGAGTTTACTCTCGTATATATAATATACATATATGTATGTATAAGTATAAAATTCATACGTTGCAAAAATTAAAAACAATGACATCGGTACCGCGCCGTAAATTTTTTCCGTATATATTTATTATAATTTTCTTTCAAAGTTTTCCCAATTATTTCGAAAACTCCGTGCAATATTTAAAAAAAAAAACCACTTCTCTAATTTCCTTTTAAAAAAAGGTACTATACTCTAAATATCAGAGCAAGATTTCTTTTCGAAAAGTTGTTTACACACAAAAATAATAAAGCACACATGATAGTGAAACCAATGGTAATGCTGTCGATATTTTTGTAGCTGGGCCGAGCCCCTCGATATATTTTGATATACATTGCAATCTTTAAAAATATGCCCCTTACCCTCTTCGTACGTCCGATTACGCCACTAAATCGACCTGTACGTATATAATATAAATGTACCATATTAAAATAAATAATTCAGTAATAAGTTTGTGTTTAATTTATCGGCGATAAAACAATGTTTCGGTATATGGGCGCAATAGAAATTAAGTATACATGTGTATGCTTGATGGCAATAAATACCTACGTTTCACATTACATTTTTCTATTCAATATTATTTAAAAAGCCTACATAAATTAAAAAATTTAAACAATATTAAATATACATAATACATTAGAAACTCCGTAAAATATGCCCTTTTTTCTCGAAAATTGACGAATTATGCAAACTATGACTTTAATATGTTCGATTTTTAAACTCTCAATAGCACAGATTTCTTGCTTTATCGGCCGTAAATCGAGAGTATATACCGATTCAATTCCTATAACTTCCGAGCACTCATTACTACTCATTACGATAAAATAAACTTTCTAATATCTCTTGAATTTTAAATGTATTAATTATTACATTTGACACCAAAAGTGAACGTTGGGGTATCATGTTAAATTAGTCATACGTTATTAACATCATATCTCGCCAAAAATTACTAAATTATTTAAATAATCCGTTGTAATAGACAGCGCTAAAAGTTCTCAACACCCTAGCGGATGAATAATATATTCGCCTATTTTGGGTTTGCGTAACATCAAAATAAAGTATGAAAATTATTAATTTAGTACCGTTAACAAAAATATTCTGGAACGTGAGAAAATTGCTTTCATTCGAATCCATCATGAGTAAAAAGAAATGTATATAAGTTCTAAATTAAATAAAATATTGTGAGCAAAATATTAACAAACGAGCCTTTTCTAGTTATTTAATGTATATTTTATAAAAAAAACTAATATAATTTGAAAAAAAAATTATACATTATTAGTGTTAAGAGTTAATTTAAACAAATAATTATAGAGTTGAAATTTTCAAAAATGTTGATATTTTTTTTTTTATTTTTACAAAATAATTTGATTAAAATACAGTAAATATATTTTGTATTCAATCATCAAGGTTATCCGCTATTTTACTTTATTTAATTTAAATTCGTGTACTATTTATAATCTTAGAAACGTTTTGAAGATGTTTACTTACAAACAACTCCTTAAAGTAATAAAGGAATACTCACAACTTCACTACAGCAGCTATTGCAATCTGTTTGTTTTTCATAACATAATCGGTCTGTGTTTGTTGAACAACTTTTCTATATTCATCATATTAAATTTGAGAGAAATTAATTATATACGAGTTTGATTTAATTTTCATAAATTGAGCGTTTATATTTAAACTAATTTTAGGTATTATAAATCAGATCTATTCGATTAAAACAATTTAATGAATCAGCGGTAGAATAAAATATCATGATATAGATGCTTGCAGTTGCGTATTACGAATTATTTTTTTAGCCATGGGTGAATTAACACAATTTAAATGTTAAGTCAAACTAAATCATACCAAGACTACCAGTATTACAAAATGTATGTGCTTCTGGCGGAAAAAGTTGATGGAACCGATAATTTCCCCGAAAATACTTCACTGGGTACTCGTATAACTTTCAGCTGATTAATATGTTTTGATATTGGAAGGGAAGTTTTTGGTATGTGAATTTAATACTGTTTTAGATTTTAAGTAATAACAAATAGGAACTATATGTGTTATAATTTTATAAAGATGCGTTTTTTCTTAATAAAACACTTTTATGGTTATAGTATAAATGATCGGATTCTTGCCTGTCATTCCTTAAGAGATGATAATTTTTAACCTGATTGTATGTTATTTCAACGATTTTTTTTAAATTCATAATCTACTTTCAAAAGGATTATTTTTTCTTCTTTAATAAACACATTTGTGACTTTTTGAATTAATTAAATGACCGCATGTATCCTAATTTCTTATCTATTCCCCCGAAAAAATACCCATCCAGTGAGCAGTATCAACTTATTTTAAATATTACAATTATTCAATTAAAAAAAATATTTAATTAGTTCATTTTCACTTTTAACTGGGGAACTGATTAAATAAATCGCCTATACTTGCGCTTACAAATTTGAGATATTAATATGCTTTGAAAATGAAAATTAAACATAAGATTGTAATATAATTTTGTTGAATTACTTAAAAGGGACTGAACGTTAGACGGGATATTTTTAATATAGAAATTTCAAATTTAACAGTACTAAAACAAACAAGAAGAATTAATAATGTTATTTTCAAACCATCGTCGTCGATTCATTTTATTTAACAAGCGTACAACAATTGGTTAAATATAAATTATACAATCTATATTAAAATATCCAAACGTTTGTAATATGAAATTTATTATTACTGACGCAGCCATAATGACAGCGAACTGTTGACAAAAGAATCGTTGCAGAATTTATATTTTCCCCGTGGACATACCTTACCTCCCACTGATTTTAATAATTCATTTTACGATACTAACTATGGTATAATACGATTTTGATGTATACCAATTAAAACGTTGTATAAATGCCTAAACGCCTTTATACCAAAGACAATACATTTTATAAAATATTATAAATGATGTTTCTTGTTATATTGAAATCGTTTTTTCTGCAAAAAGGTTTGATGACATTTTATAGCCATCAAACGAATGTTCGAAAATAACGTAGGTACATTATTCACTATTATTATTACGCAAAAAACCCGGTGATGTCTTCAAAAAGTCTTTCCCGATAGGCAATATTTGTAAAATAAAATTTCATACCTATAGGTTTTAGGTTAGTCGCGTAATTGGGAGATGGCAAGAGGTCATGCTTGTGACCCCAAATATAATACCGGGGTAGCAAAAGTATTAATCTGCTACCCTTAAAATGTCTGTATTTATGGTTATTCGTTAGTAAAAAAATTTAAATCTGTAAGTAATTATTTAATTATGAAAAAATAAATATTCTAAAATAATAACGTTAAAATGTCATATTATCAATAATCCGCCAATGAATACATTACAATTGATTGTAATTCAATATCGTAAATTAAATAAAAATTAGTCGATATTTAGATTTAAACTGTTCTGTCGTAAATTTAAATAACCATTAAATGCATTAAACATTACTATAAATAATTTAAAATAGAGAACAACAGTAAGATGGTATACAGTTTTAAAATTCTGAATATTGTATACTAATTGTAAAACATTATGTGATTTAATTCATAGTTTTCAATAGTATGTACCCATATAAGAATTATATAGATTTATCATTATAAATATATTATCTATCTATCTTATGTATTTTATATTGATAATATGATTTTTTTGTTTTTGTTTAATAATTATATTTGATTGTATTGAGACATTATTTGTAACGTTGGGGTTATGGGACAAATAATCTTACGGGTCTGTGCATCTTGAATTATTTTTGCAACCCCAGAAATTATACCAAAATCACGCCACTGTTTTATGTGTTCTAAAAATGGTTCTCGACCTTTTTCTCCGGATAAAATTCTCGAATACCTACTCACAATGCGTTTTGCCCGAATAGTATATTGATCTCCAAATAGTATTTGTCAATTTTTCCCGGTACTCTACAGTAGGTTTGAATATTTCTAATCGTTTAATTAAACTTGTTTTTTTTTTTGTCTAAATACTCTTCGGGAAAAATACTAATCGAGGATTATATTTTTTAGGAAAAATAACATTTGAAAACTCTGTTCGGGAAATTTAATTCGGAAACAATACAAGGAATCCTACAAAAATTCCTATTCTAGAAATTCTTTTATACTTTCGTTTTTTTTAAATTGATGCCTCGATACTTGTAAAAAACGTATTAATGATACGATAAAAAAAAAAGTATAGATACGCCATTTTCAAAGTGGTCCGGGATTATGAATAAAAACGTCAATCAACGAAAACAAAAACCAACACTGTATTGATTTTTTAAGTAGTGCAGATATTATTTATATGCTTTTGCATATTTATATTGATAGTCAGAAAAAGTTTTTATTTTCTTTTTTTTCCATACATAATATATTACTCAAAAGAAAAAGGACTGAAAATATTGATACATGATGCGATTTTGTTTAAAATTTAGTAAAACATTTAAAAAAAAAATAACTTTAATTTTGAAAATTTGAAGATTTTATTAGTTTATACTTATGTATTTTGAATATGTTGACGTTTCGTCTTTTTATTTTCATTTAATTAATGATATTTTTTCTTTAGTTCAGAGAAAAATAGTGTATAAATATTAATAACACCAATATAATGTTTCGAAAATATCCCATCTAGTTTTCTGATATATTTTGTTTAGTTATAAGTTTTGAGATAATAACAAAACACAATTATGTTTAATACAATATATTGACAATCATGAATTAAATTAAAATAAAAAGTTATGTTTTCAGAAGAAGAACTCGCTATAAAACGGCTATATTCAAATTTGTCAGAACTAATAAAATAAAAAGGTTTTTTTTTTCATTTTTTCGCCAAAATATTATGCGAGTTTAATTGAAACATTAACATTTGTAATCCTTCATCATTTTTTTTATCTCAGTACAGATATCGAAATGGGCGTCCAATCTTTGTGAGACACCCTGTATAGATACAATATAAAAGCTTTTTTACTATGAAATACGAGTCAGTACATTCAGTATGTTTCGTATAATAACAATTATCTCTCGGTAGTCAGTGAAAAGCAAACGTCTTAATGTCATTGATAGGGTAACGAAGACGTCCTCATTTCATTCACAGGTATTCAGAAATACACGCCCACAAAAACACATATGTGTGCACACAAACACAAACTCGCACACACGCGCTTTTAACATGGATAAATGAACCTGACGAGAGATAACGACAAGGGTAGCGGTACAGTAATAATATCGCATATTATTATACTAATCCGAAAGCCCTAGAACCCCAGTATTACATTTATTTACATGTTATAAGTGTTTGAGACGTGTTTACGCTGTCGCAACATCTACTTTTCGAACAAAGACAATAATATGATGTCGACTACAGACTAATGTCAAATATTATACACTATTTTTGGTCCCTTTGAATCAAAACACTTCCGAAATCTATACTATGCCGAGTCACAATAAGAAAATCAACACAATATCGTATTAAAATACGCTGGTAATATAACCTAACAACGTGGAAAATGAAAATAGCATGTAATTTGTAATATTTTTAAATTGGTAAATATATTCAAATTTCAAATAAATTAATCATAGAGAATACTAAAAATAGATTAAAAATATAAAATATAAAATCAATAAATCCTTCACTCTACTGAATTATAGCAATACAAACAAAAAAGAACGGATAATGGGGACGGGTGCGGCCACTGCTGTAGGTGGGTAGTTGGGAAGATAGGATACCTAAAGTTATTTTATTGTACATGTAGTAGGTGTAACCAACGATGAACTATTGCAAACGAAAAACGATTTGGAGTGAAGTACGATTATGCATGATTTGAAAAGCCGTAATATTTATAATTTTAATCAAAAATTGATTTTAAAACTTGTAAAAAATACAAAACAAGACACTACATAACAGTTGGTTTTTTTTTTTTTTTTAACACTAAGTACAATTTATAGTGAATCTACATTTCAAATGTTCACGTATTTTGTGTTAAGTCTAACAATTTTATCTACAGAAATAAAAATTACATAAAAAACTTGAAAAATTAAAATGGCTATAAATAGCTCAAAAATAGCAAGAATCATTTGAAAATTTTACCGCGTCTGGCAAAAATTAAATATAATTTTACTGTCAAAATTTGAAAATTTTATTTTTTCTAATTACTTCGATTACTACTTACGAACTTTCTGCGTGTCACAAGTTGGGAACCTATGGAGTAGAGTACAAAAATAAATCTGTGTTGTAGACTTTCAGGAGAAAGGAGTATTAAAAAAAGGGGTATGTGACTAATTGAGGAAATGTATAACGGAGAAAGGAGCAAATTAAAGAACAGAAAATCAGACGGTTTTAGGGTAAAAGTATGTGTGCACAAGTGTTTGGCACTGTTTTTCTTGATAATGAATGAAATGACTATTGCAGGGTGAGTAACCGTGGTGTTTGATGTTTGCAGATGATGTAGTAGTGAGAGTAGTAGGAAGTTTGAAAGAAATTAAGGGGGAAATTAATTATAGGCTCGAAGAATGGAAAACTGAAATTGAAGAAAACGGACCGAGGATTAATACGGGGGTAAAACAGAATGACGCATAGAGTGGCTGTTCAATAAAGACTGAGGGGGATGTTCACTAGGTACCAAACCTAACAACACCTGCAGAAATTGATGATTGGAGTTTCTGAAAGAAAAAGTGTTTACTGTAATAAAAATTCACTTAGTAAATCAGATACATTATCTGGCATATTCCATATTTGTCATTTAAAAACCTGTTTAATTGAATTAAACACTGAATGTTTTAAATCTAGCAAATAACATTTTATTTATTTATTTTACATATTCCAGGACATCTATTTCTACAATATGGCTAGTGATACGAACAGAATTAGTGTACCAAGATTTGGTCCAAATTAATTTATAAATCACATGAGTGCTCAAAAATCGCTCTTCAGTGTTCACTAAAATTTATATTATTTCCGACAAAAAAACGTATAACATAAATGAAAATAGTTCAGCAATTAATATTTTATTATTTTTTATAATATTTAATACGTATATTTTTTTATTTTTTTTTTTTTAACTTATAAGCATGAAAAGAAAACTTTTTCTATTTGGAGAAAATCACAAAAATAAACTGTCAATTGAGTTTAATATAAAGGCTTAATGCATCAGATTAAATATTCATTTCAAAGGAAAGGACTTCAGACTATTCCATCATTTTTATGAACATTAACAAAAAAATAAATAAATCGGGCATTTGCTTTTTAAAATAAATTCATAATACTTTGCGATACGTTTTATTTCTTTTTTAATACTTTTGCGACAAGGACAAACGACCGCTTAAACGGTGACAGCTTTTTTTAAAGGGTCTTTTGTTCAAATGCCAATGTTTCAAAGTAGGTCAGTTACACGTACATTGTCGTTGACCACTTTTCAAGAAGCGAGGGCAGGTATTATACGAATTCACTATCAAAAATAACATTTCAATATGGCCCACACAGTTGAAACTTAATGAAACAATATAAATTAATATAATTCAATTCTAATGCGATTTGTATACTTAATGGAAATATAGCTACCTATTAACTGAATTCGTTAAACGCTACAAGTAGTAAACCTCTAAAAAAACAAACCAAAAATACTCATACAACAATAAACTGGAAAATAACGTTATAACGAAAAGTTTTCAAATCGTGTGAACGCAGAACAGTTTTAAAATCCATATGTCATATAATCAATGCAATTAGCAACAAACGAGTACACAGACTTTTTTGTTAATCAAATTAAAAAAACAATTTGTCTAGCTTATACGGGTCTAATGTTGCAGTTTCAACTTTTGTCCGTCTAGGTTATCTGGTTCCTCCCAACTTGCTGCTTAATTAATTTCCCTGGTATCTTTCCTAACTCAATCTAGTCAAAGTTAGCGTGGCGTCACGGCCTTCCTCGAGTTCACATCTTATTTAGGTGGCTAACAAACACATTTCTCATTCGATTTGCCTTGGCTCTCGAAATATGCCACAACCATTATAATCATTCGTGTACGAGGCATTTTTAAATATTAGAACCGTGGAAATCGCTCTCAATATCCGCGTTAGTTTTCCTAACACACTGGAACAAAACAAATAAATCATTTTTTAAGAGTTATTAGCAGACGAACTGTATGGATTTTAAAACGTACTGTGTAACACAAGTGTATATCCGGATTAGATAATATCATTTTATTGACTATTAATGAACATTTTTTTTTCGACCACCCAGATTATGCATATCATATAATATTACACAATATATGTTAAGCTAACTGAAAGACATAATAAATAATAATATTGTGCAAATACAGCAGGTAAGTGTGTTTCAGTCATCATAATATTTCTTAGGTAGGTACCTACCTAGTGCATTACCATTCAATTATAATATAATATAATGCTATATTTGCCCAAGTTCATTGTTGACTCGCATTGTTCTTTTGTCATTGTTTAGAGATACTTATATAATATATATCTTTTCAATTTTCTACTCTTAGAAAAATAATTTTATTTCCATACGAAAGAGCAGAGGTAGGGCGGAACAGCAGAGGGTACCGTTGTAGGTTAAGAAGGGATCGGAATAATTTTTAGCGAATACAATAGAAGTAGAATGGTATTATAGTTTTGTCAACACACGTGTAGAAATACTTCCAAATATTTCCAAATTATAATACTGTACTTGTAACAAACAGTTTGTAAAATTAAGTAACATAATAACTGCATACCTGGAGGAGGGTTAAGGGAGCTTCACAACTTCCCCACAATTGTCCGCATTAAAGTACAACAAAAATAGTATAAATAAGTAATGAAATTTAAATAAATTTAACGGTAAAATATATTTCATATGAATCAATAATCATCGCACACAGAGATTTACTGGTCAAATAGTATACTATCTCAGAAGACACTGGACGGACGTGGTGAAGGGTTGAGGGATTTTAGAGAGAAACCACAGTCTCTCGATTTTTACGGTGGGTGATTTTGGTGACTCATATGACATATTGTTCTATGATCTGTAATTGATCAAAATTAATTGTACCTATGTGTACATAATCTAAAATAATAACTATTCTGGGAAACTGAAATGGGTAATACGGTAGAACTGTACAAATAAGTACGATATTTAATCGATATAGTGATATGTATAGCATTAATGTTTAAATAATAATTTCGGTGGAAATGGCAAACTGCATATATTTCTGAGTAATGTTAGCAAAAGATTTAATCGAATTACTTGCATATTATAGATATTTTTTTGGGTGTTTATAAACTTTAAAATGATGAAAGGGAACTGCAGTCCCTAATTGTTTAGTAAACTATTACACAAAGTGCGTAGCCTAAAATTTGAAGTTTGTGGTAAGGATTTGAAAAGTGTCTACTAAAAAAAAAAGACTATTCCTTATTATATATATACGTGACAATAATTAAAAATTGCTGATTTTTCTAAATTTGTACCTACATAAGATAAATATCTATGATACCTGACAGAAATAAATTGTTATCTGTCATATTTTTCTGAGTTGGCCTACTTTGTAGTACGACTTTTTTTTTATAAAGAGTGAGTCTCCCGAATCTTGTTGGTCTCATAGATATAAAAAAATAGTTCACCAAGCCGCTGAATTACGAACTGTTATCTGTATTTAAATTGTGGGGAGGTGGCCCGGTGTTTATGCTAATAAATTTATATTTTTATATTAGTATTAAAACACGTTTCCCTATGAGTTTTCAACTAAAAAACTTGCTTTAATCTTCAACTCTAGTGATGATTTTGGGATAAAAAATTTTGTTTAATTGGAAAATTTAGGAAGTCATATTTTCCTCTATACTTTTCTTAATAATGAGAAAAAACCACAAAAATACATAGGATAAACGAAAGTATATATCGATTTTTTCTTTCGATTCTGTATATTATTTCGTAGTTATTTGGTGAAAAATAATCCTAGAGACTTATAGAATTTAATACTTATTTTATAGGTGTCGTGAAATATTTATAATATTCTAGGATATTTTTGGTTATCTATAACCTTTTAAAATTTTAAAATTCTTCTTTAGTTTTATGTAGATAAATATTTCTTGGTTCATAAAAATGCTAAAAAAAAATAAACTTGAATAATCATCGTAAGTTGACAATGAAACAAACATTTGAGCGTTATATAGTAATTCATTTTTTGTTTTTTTTTTCAGTTTTTATTTTAATCGTACCTATGATAAAATTCAAAGAAAAAAAAATCTAAAACAAATGGAGACATTTCACAGGATGAATGAACCACTGTTATAGGTGAGAATTTGGGAAGGTAGAGGGGAAATTTAATGTATATCTTTACGTGAAGATTAATATTATTAACGAACAACAATTCTGAGCGGAGTTCGGTTATACATGTTTTGAAATGCTGTAATATTTACGATTTGAAAACAATATATTTGGTACATTTTCCCATTTTCCCTCCACTTTTCCTGGTCTTTATCATTTATTATGAAAACTCCTGGGTAAATTAAAAATAACCTCTTTTTAAAAACAAATAAAATTCACAACTAACTTATCAAAAAGTTTACGTACAATGAGATTTTTGTCCGCATAAAATATGATTTCAGCACGATTCAATTGTTAAGATGTGTGATAAAATTCAAAATTATCAATCAAAGAAATTACATCTGTATTGTGTACATGCATTTAATTTCCCATAAAATTATAAGTTTTAGGTGTATTAGTCTTTCGGAGTTGTTTAACTCAATCAACTTAAAACGTGATGGTAGAACATAAATAAAAGAAAAAAAACACCTATCATTTTAACTCCGAGAGTTCTTTGTTACTCGAATACTTCGCTCGGAATATAAAATAGAAATTCTACGCAAGTTCCGAAAGAAAAAGAGAACAATGTTTTTTCTAATTAAAAATAATTAAAAAGATGTTGTGTACCTAACATAATATATTATATTAACGTTGTTTTTTTTTTTTATTTATTATTATTATTTCGTTACGAAGAACACACGTTTTATTATTTTAAAAACATTTAAATGGGTTATTTCAAAAAGTTTATAACACTCACCGCATAGTGTTTTAATCAAAATTTAAAATCTTGAGTTTTTAAATTAAAAAAATGTAACACATTTTTATACTTAGGCATTTCTGTTTACTTCGCGCTATCGTACTGCAGTGTCATTTTACACAAATTTATCTGGGTTGTCATTTTTCATTCCGCTTTGCGTCCGAAAATTGTTTTGCAGACGGAACGAAAAAGAGAGAATAAAAATATATATGATATTATAACCATGTCCTGCGCGTACACACATGGAAACGGATTTCGCTCCTCCGGCGGCAATGGTCGTGTATCATTTGACAGGCCATTCCGACACAAACCCTTTAATTTCGCGTTACGAATTGTGTTCGGGGAGTATAAAAATTCATTTGTCATATTGCCCCGTCAACCGTCTCGCCCCGGCGGATTATGTTCTGGTAATGAGTTTTTGTCCCCGTGTACCCCCGTCGCTCCCCCCGCCCCCTCCGCCATTTACTTTTCTCCCCCACTCACCGCTTCGGATGTTCCCGAATAGCTGAATAGCCATTAAGACCGAAGATACTATCGTGGTTGAAAAATTGTAAACCGTTCGAGCCTTTTTTTTTTCTTTTTTCTTCCTTCGGCCGAGTGCTTCGTGCTCGCGATCATGGTGATAACGCACAAGTCAAAGGGTATAAACCTCTTTTCCTCGCCTCCTATTGTACACCGTACTGTACCCTCTACAGTTCAAGAGAACATCGATCTGTAATTCCATCTGGCTACTCGCTGCAAGGACATTATAATCAAACGTGTTCGTAATGCAAATATAATAATATAATCGATAGGTATTTTAAACAACGATATCACCGGTATAGAATTACGTTAAAATTTACAGCTGAATAGGTCCAATCATTATTATACTTATAAATCATAATAATAATACCTACTATCCTTTAGACGTTTCATTAAACACCATACAAAAGTCATCATTTATTACTAATTGATTTAGAATGCTAATATGAAACATTTGGAAACTAAGATGCCTATAGTTATATAATTTGTATCTGTACGCAACACAAAATCATTGTTAACGAAATACGATTCTGAGCGAAGTTTGGTTACATGGTTTTTGAAATGATTTTTGGTTAAAATTTGAATTTAAAAATTTCCTACTAAAAGTTATTTTATATTACACGATTTTTTTTTTTATACCACTAAAATAACTTATGATTAACCTCGTGTAAATTTTTCAAGCATTTTTCCTTGGACGAAATAATTTTATTAGCATTAAACCAAATCAAAGTTAAAAAAAAAAAATACGTATAAATGTCAAATGGTTTTAAATAGCTTAAAAATTAACATAATATTTTTGAAATTCGACCACTTCTATAAAAGGTCAAAACAAGTATATTTATAATGTATTCTATATTTTTGTGTCATTATAATTATATTTTTAGCCAAAAAAAAAAAAACTTTATCTAAAATAATGAAACCGTGATTGTCGTAAATTTTTCCAGTTTTTCTATGTTTTTTCAATTATTTAGAAAACTCCAAAGAAAATCATAACTGATAATTTGATACAATGATGCAATTTGCTTTTAGACAAGATACCATCCTCGAAAATCGGAATAATATTTTTGGTTTAAAAGTCGATTGTAACTAAAAAAGAATAAAATAAAATTTAAAAAAAACACATCATATATTTAAATCCAGAACCGTGTTAAACTATTGGTCGCCCAGGGGTATCAATTTTTAAACGGTCCCTGTTGAAGGTCTTACGTGGGGATGATTTGAAAGGTTTTTTCCGCCGAATTCTATAGTTTTTATTACAATTTTATTAAATACAATTTACCTCCGTCAAGTAATAGGATTTTTTCTTACTACTGAATGTTTTTCTGGGTATACATATTACTTTACTTGGTTTTACTTGCGCTCTAAGCAAAACGTTTGAAAATAAAATAAATAGCAAGCGCCATAATATAATAATGATATTGTTAATTAAAACTCGAGATTTATATTGAGCCGGACGGTCCGTAGTTTTAAAAAATTTGACGTCCCTATTGGCCCTCCCCCTTACTTTACCACGGCTCTGTATAAACCGATAAATTCCTCGCCGCGTTCAAAACGTAATCGAACGTGCACGTTAAGCGCAAAACCGCATTAAACAGATGACGGTGACTCGCGATAACCTAAAATGTGATGTCCGTTTTAGTCTAAGGCCCGTTTCACACGATACTAGTTATTGGGGGGTTATCTCTAGCATACTAGCTAGTTTTATATATTGCATTCAATCTAGTGTACTAGAACCTGTACTATATATTCTATTCAGACCATAATGCACGATACACTATAAAATGTACTAGAAACTAGTAGCAAAGATAAGAAGGACGATAAGAAAACACCTCTATTCTTTATACTACGGTTTTTGATTATTGTTTTGTAAAACATTGTTTACAGTCGTGATTGCATTGCAATAAATATTGATAAAATGTCTGTATTCTGATTGGTTCCAAATATTTGTACGACGCTAACTGGCGTGGAAAATATGATATGTTTTAATATCAAAACTAGTATATATACTGGCCAGCGTGATTTCTTTAACCAGTGTACTATCGCGCTGTTCACACGGGCCAAAATTTAGGATACTGGCTATCACGCTAGACCTAGCACGATAACTAGTGCCGTGTGAATTCACGGAACAAATATTGTACTGCGAAATTCAACGACTTTTTATTAGTAGAAACGCGCACAATAGACGTACGATTGTTCGACATCATATATATATATATTTTTTTTTTAACGACGATTAAAATAAAAATTTAAATCAACGTGCGCTTTACACACTCGTATTTGCATTTTGCCTGTTTGGCATATAAAAGGATATTATCGCTGTATTATTTGGCTATAAAATACGAGCGGGTAACGTTATTCGTGACAATTTGTTTGTCGGACCGCTACGCGATAATATTGTGACGCGTATTGTGCATACTACTATTATGCACGGATATAATAATTGAATTCCGTATTTATGGATTTCAGTTTATCAAATAACAATCTAAACCCCTATGGTCTACGATCACAATAATGTTATAATATGCAGGTACGCGGTGTATACTCTGAGTCGTTAAATAACAATCGAAATTAAAAAGCCCGAAACTTCCCTGCGAACGGCACGATTGCAGTGTGATGTAAACATCGTCCGGTTGGACTCGAACAAAATCGTATTATTAGACGACAAAGACGCGACGCATTCGAAATGGGAAACTGATCAATTGTATATGACGGGTAAATAAAACAACCCTTTTAAACGCATACGTATTTTATTATTTTATTTTAAAAATTACTATTAGATTTTATTATTTTTTTTTTTTTTATGCCAATGAAAATCCTGTAAAATTTAGGTTTCTCGAAAAAAAAAATATACACATATAATATATACATAACAACATACATATATATAAGTATATACATTACGCCCGTATTTAATTTATTCAAACAAAAAGTTTTAACACAGACACAAAAACCGTGTAGACCCTTTGCAAAAAATAAAAAATAGTATTTAAAATTATACCGTCGTAATATTTGGAAAATAGGTGTTTTTTTTTTTATATTGTACACTTTATAGAACAAAGGTATATATTACAAAACACGTTTTCAAACAAGAGATGATTTCATAATAAAAATTAAATTAAAAACTCGACAACACTATGTATTATTGCCTACCTATTATTTGTTTAAACCGTGTACATTTACCGTAATGCGCTGCGATTATTATTAGGGGGCTAATATTAATAATAAAACAAAATTAAAAAAACCGCGATACGCATTTAAAACGTTACGTTTCAGAAATATTATTCCGAGAGTCTCTGAGTAGGTATAAAACATTTTAATGCGCGTACATAATGTGTTATTAGTAGCATTACCTGCTACCCCAATAATGGAACGAGAACGTACGTAATATTATTATTATTATTCGCGGGACATCGGCGTGACCATAACCGATTACTTAATAAAAGAAGAAAGAAAGAAAAAAAAAAAAAATTAGTTATAATAATAATTACGGTAATAAAAATGAAATATGGACGTAATGAATTCACACCGAGACCGATTGAGTCGGGGAAATAATATCGTGTGTATATAATAACGAACGCGATCGTTTCGAAAATCGGGGTGAATAAATGATTTATACGGTACCTATTCGTATAATACGCGTATACGTGTACTACGTACGAGGCACTGTGGCGATACCTGTATTACGTATACGTGTATTGTGTTTCGAAAAAAAAAAAAAAATATTATACGCATATAGATATTTTTTATTTTTTTTTTTTTTTTTTCAAGCAAATTGACCGCGTACAAAATTATTCGGAAATAATCGTATAATATTATCGTATTACACGCGAATACCGTAAAAACCGACTGGGTTTTTTTATTTTTTTTTTTTTTTTTAACAATAATATCGTATAAAGCGCCGCATGAACGCTGCGATTATTTCGATGTGCGTTTTGCAGTATCGGATTTGGATCGCGCTTAAATTATCGAAAAAAAAAAACCGTGGGACATTTCGTCGCACACGAACAGATACAATTAACATATTCGGTATTCTATCGAAATACGTCCTCGATAAAAACGCGGGATAACAAATTCGTTATTTTGTTCGTTTACGTCGTGTGTATGGTGTGTGTACAATGAACTCAAAAACACCCAATACGAAAACGACCGATTGGTAGGCGGCGCTTAAATCCGGAAAATCGTGACGTTAGGAGTGATGTAAATGACCGCGGACCAATAGAAATTAACAGTCCGGGAAGATTTTGTCGGTTTACTGGGTGGTATTAAAGGCTGGAAATCAAAAAAAAATAACAAAACAAAACAAACTAAATGTAAAACGGACTAATTTAATATTTGAAATATGATATGATAATACACTATAATACTTTTCCATAGACTAGCCAGAAAAAAAACAGTTGCCGAAAGGTATTCGATTTCCTACAGGGACCCAGATTTTCAATAAAATGCCATATGATTAGAAAGACATGCCGGTAATGTTATTCAAAAATAATATTTCTCTTTGATTCTAATATACGAATATAATGCGCCTAAACATAAAATATTTACCGTGTTCTAATTATCAGTAGTTATAATTAATCTTGGGTAATATTTCAATTGGCTGTCTATATTTATATGTATTGTAGTATTATTTATGTTATGCCATGTTTATTATGTTATAAGAATATGTGTAATGTTTTATAATGGATGACCCTGGGCTTCCACACGTCTCTTTGGTATTGAAAATAAACAAATAATATGATACGATTCTCTACTTTTTTTTTTTTTTTTTGTATATTTTAGAAAAAATCATTGAAATCGGATTTTTTTCAGTAGTAAGACAAAATTTTCTTTGTCTCCATATTTGTTTAATTTGTTTATTTAATGTGCAATTAATGAAATGAACTCTGTAAGCATATCGATAAATGGATACCATTCACTTTGCAGATGATACATATATTCTAACAGAATTCGGAGAAGAAATAAATTTGTTGCTTAAATTTAACACGGAATTGATAAATTGAATGCAAACATAACAGATATCAACAATAAACGGATTCAACAAGTAAACGAATTTTGCTATTTACGATGCCTGACAACAAACGACAATAAATCTACAAAAGAAATAAGAAAACAAATTGCAGTAGGGAAACAAGTTTTTGAGAAAACACTTATTAGGTATCAATCGGCATTTGGGTATAACTTTAAGTATATTTGAAGAATTCTATTATATGGTTGTAAAACGTAAACGTAATGTTAGGTACACGAGAAATATAGACGGGAGGCGATGGTGATGTGGCTATTGAGGAGAATTACAGAAACAAACTGAACATACGACAAATGAAACAAACAGTGCTGGACGAAGTTAATGATAGAAGAACAATGATGAAAAAAAAATACATTGATGAAAAGAAAAATGAAGCAAATCGGTCATCTGCTAAGACACAATCACAGTTCATCACCAATATCATCGAAGGAAAATATGAACGATAAAAGAACTCGAGACAGATCACGTAAATATTTTTCCGAAGAAATCTTCCAACGAATAGATTTTGTATCTCATACCTTCAATTCAACGGCTCTTTTTCAAAAAAAAAAAATAATAAAAATCAATCAAATTAAACAAAAACAAAGTTGATTCCCGAATAGACAATTGTAAATCAATTCCAATTAATAAAAACTAATAATTAGAACTGAAAAACTGTATAATAATCGTGCATGAGGTTAATTGACACGTATTCAAATAGTAATTTGTAATTGCATTGATGCGCGCATTCCTATAATAACGTCGTAAATGTGTCTAATAATTGTGAAGTATGTCAATTATTACGGCACCATTCAATTGATTAAATATTCTATAAGTATATAGTGTTATAATATTATCGCAGGTATAATTTATGCATAACGCCACTTTCGTTTTAATGCGGTGTGCATACTGCATATATAGTGCATACATAATAATATAGGTACCTCCCCACAAAGTAAAATTACATTTTCAAAATATCTTTCGGAAAACGTAAAATATTTTCATATGATTTTCTTTTCATCTTCGTACGTTTTAAAAATATTTTTACACACTTTTTGTCGCAAAAAAAAAAAAATCATTGAAATGTTTCTTAATCACTTCAAAAATAGTTTCTATTATATTTTGAAAACATTTGTTGAGAGAGAAGGGCCGGTTTTTGAAAAAAAAAAAAATAGGAAAATACACAAAAATAGATAAAAAGAAACGTTTGATATAATAATTTTAATAGTTGAGGGGAGGAGAAATTCAAAAAAAATTTGCGAAAACCCGGCGAACGACAGCCGGGTTTCGAATCGGGTACCCTATTGATCAAACCTAACGTAAAGGTACATGTAATAATTTTAAAAGGTTTTAACATGATGTCATTACAGATAATAAATTTTAAAAAATGGTTATTTTTAAAATTCCGTATGACGTTTGAAAAATATTTTTTAACTAATAGAATTATCATCCAAATGCTATGTGGGTACTATAATATATAAACTATTGGTATACAGATATACCGGCGCATTCGAAGTTTTTGTTTTGAATTTAATTTAAGGTTTGAAATTTTCGAAAACCGATTATGCGTAGCGCTAGTAAATAGTGTTTAATTTCGAATAGCGCGGACGTAAAATATAATATTTTCAACGATTTCCGCGGTACAAAATATAATAATCAATCAAATTCGCCGCAGTGTACATATTATAATTTCAGTGAATATAAACGATAATTATTTTTAAGCCTCGTCACCGCCGTACTATACTCCAAACGTTTTTTTTTTTTTTTTTTTTTTTAAGTACAAACGGGCGCGGAAAATTAACCGGCTTCGCATTCGATACCTTTTGTGTTCCGATTTCCAGAAAACGTACTCCGCAGCGAGACGTCATAATAAAACGAAAAATATGGGCTGTCGTTTAAAACATGGGCGAACTCACAGAGGTGTGGGGTCGAGGAGTTTAACCCCTCACCCTATTAGCCGGTTTTTTTTTCGCAATCGATACGTTTAAAATTTGTAAAGGATGTGAAAATCCATTGTCGCATCGTATAGTTTATACATTTACAATTACGATACAAATAAATTTGTTATACCGCAAAATTATCGAAAAAATAAGAAGCGCGTTAAATTTCGTATTGTTATTTTTTTTTTTTTTTTTTTTTTTTTTTTTATATATTACAATATAAATCGTAATGTGTTCTCTTAGGGCCCGGTGCACACGTGCGGTTTACGCCGAACGCACGCGCGCGCGTTATTCTTTCGGTAACCGCGCGTCTAACGGGCGACGTTCTCCGTGAAATATCATTTCAGTTGGCGTTCAGACACCGGCTGTGGATGTTCATTCCGAAAACAAACGCGCGACTACTTGCGCACTCTGTGTACGAGAGAAAAAACGAAAATCTAACGACGCGTAACAGGCGTTTACTGGGTACACACGTTTGAAAAACGCCCGACAAATGCGCATCGCCAAGCGGGTGGTTTTCGTCCGCGGATGTTCCGTTAGACGCCGTTTATGACGTTTTACTCAGCCGATAAACGGCGGCCGGGTGTCAATCGTTTTCGATTTCAGACGTTTCGCGGGCGAAAAGTCGGACGCGTGCACGAGCCGATAAACGACTGTGCACCCGGTATTTGCGGGTGCGGTGTCGTCGCTGTTCGCGGCGGACAGTTGACGGACGCGAGGCGGACGGCGCGTCGTGCGCTACGTTCGGCGCGTTTACCGACGTCGAAAGGCGCGCGCGCGCCGGGCCCCGGCATTCCGGTTTAAACACATCCGTGGCGATTTCGGTATTCTGTCAGTCGAATTGTCGTTGCGGCGCTTTTCGCGCTGGGTTTCGTTGTTGAAACCCGACTACGTTTTGCTCGTGTATCACAATCGATACACAGACTTTCCGGGAAATCCCGCACGCGCCCGTTTCACGTGTTGTAATCGGAATCGTCGAACTGTCTTTGACCTCTGTAGCGCGTTGAAGTAACTGATATCAATATTAAACATATCGCGTTCCGCACTATTGCATACCGAGTTGAGTGAGCCCGGCGGTTCGTTTCACGGCGAAACGAAAACATGAGCGTTTCGTCCGCGGTCGGCCGGCACCTTGAAAGTCCGTACCGTAAAACACCGGTTAAAGACCGCAACTTTTTAAAATCCACAAGAAGGGTTCCCCTTAATTTTTTTTTTTTTTTTTAAGAACCGAAACCGTTAGACCGTAATGGTTCCAGTCCCTGGACTACGCAAGTTCTGTGTCGGAAAAATTATATTTCAATGTAGACGCATTATTTTACACAATAATACGAGATGGTTCCGTTCATGATTGTTACCGTTAGAAGATAATATTCATGTTGCACGTAGCTGATAGCAAACTCAAATTTCCCGTGAAAATCAATAAAGCATACGATTACCTGAGTAAAGTAATGTAGAGCGACGCAATACCATACGATTAGGTTAGGTTAGGTTAGGATCCGTCGATCTATAATACACATTCCCTTTTTTAAATACTCACACACGTGGTTGCGAAACCTAGCACTTAGAGGGGATAGAAAATAAAATAAAACAAAATACGGGGGGGGTGTAAGCATAATGAAACGGACACACAAATCTGGCTGGTTGATTTCCATAAGTATATCGGAAGGGTTTACTATACGAACGAGAAAATATTTTATACAAACACATTCGTACGGAGAAACCTTAAAAACTAATTAACTAACTAACGGGGTATCGGTCAATTAATAAATTGCATGCATATTACTTACCATCATTTTCCCGAAGATGACCGGATCGGGACACACTTCGTTGATTCGCTCGACGCACCACATCATGCAATCGTGCCAAGGTACACGACCTTTTCTTGGCGGCAAAAATTGGTGAATCCGTGTAACGCGCGGGAGTATTTTATTACGAGAACTGTGTCTAAAAACCGTCCGGTGACGGAAATCCCGAGACGAGGTGTACACACGAAGAAGGAAACGGACGAACAAACGAACGAAATCTGGGTAGCGGAGCGCGGTGACGTTCGTGGCGCACACGTCGCCGCGGGCCGACGTTCTCGGCGATAAGGGGAAACGTGATTTGATTGGCCGTCGACCCGTAGTCGAAAATATAACACTATTGCGAACTGCAACAGATCGCGATCGCATAGACCTTTGCGCGGGGAGGGAAGGGGGGAATTATTGTTCACGATGACGTAACATGTCCGCCGACGCGGGCGTAATCCATTAACCGGTCGACCATATCGACGGTATGTGTGCTTGTCCATTAAAAACGGGAAACGGTCGTTTTTGGACGTTACACCGCCCGTGGTACGTGCAAATGCCGTACAGGTTTTGGAGAGATGTAGGAGAGAGTGGCGATTCGGCCGAAAAGATGTACGCGTCTCGCGTCTTGTGTGATCGCCGCGCGGGGTGCCGACGCGCGCGATTCGTCGTGAAATAATTTATGGCGCACTTGTGTGGCGACACTGGTATTTGCGGTGACGGCAATGTCCGTTCCTGACCACGTCACATCGCTCGTTTATTTCGCAGATAATTCGGTGTTAAACGCACTACACGAGTATCGTGTGGAAAATATCCAAACACGTCCCGTAGGCGTGTTAAACGCGTTAAATATTGATATTTTGTTCCGCGGTTCCCGGTTAACGCGCGGGTGTTATTTCGGTTTCGGTTTCGTTTATTTTTAGTCGCCTCCGCGGAAACGCCGAGTGCGCGGTGCAGTTGTTCCGTACGCACGGACGAAAAACGCGCAAACGCCCGAAACGATTTTTACACGCGGCGTAAACCGCGCGACCGCCGCGGCTGTACACGACGAAACAATTATAATAACAACAAATAATATTCAAGGTGCGCACGGAACGGAACGCATAGCGGCGCGGCCGTAAATCAATTTCGCGGTGTCGTTTGTAGCGCAATAATAATAATAAACCGACGCTATAACACTGGTCTCGCACAAGTAACACGGCCGAAAACGACCGCGAACTATACGCCGTAATAATGTCCGTAACCCAAATGTTTCGCTCGCGACGGGGTGGGTGGGCGCGTAAGTTGCCGGTGAGTACACCGGTGAAGCGAGAAGAAGAAGAAAAAAATTAATTAATTTCGCCGCGTACAACAACGCCGTGGTCCGACCGCGGACTTCTTGTACACGCGCGCGCAAACGACTTTTTTCGGCGGCGGCGGCGGCAGAGAAACCTAAACCGATTCTGCGCGGGGGAAATCGCTCGGTTTTTGTCGCACAGCGACCGGATAGACGCGATGACAACAACAACAGATTATTATTATCATCGTTGGCGTTGTTGTTGTCGCGTTATTGCAGTCGCCCGCGACACAGCGTGACGGGCTCGTGCGCGCGCCGCCGCGTCTATTAAAACCGCTTTTGCGGCGCGCCCGCGGTAAATCACACGGGGAGCGAAATAAATCGTTCCGGACCGCGTTGATTGCGATTTTATGGTCAAGTTTTAAACCTCGGATTACCTCTTATATCGGCGCAGGTACCCGCCGCGGCGGCCGCGTACGCAGAACGAGTAACGACCGTAGACCGTTACCGCCGTCGCTCCCAGACGCTCCGTAATGATACCATACCTATCCCACGTACCCGCGCCCGCCACGGCCGCCGTCTCCGCAACGTCATACGGCCGGGTCTTAAATTTCACCTGCGCTAATCTCCGGCCCGCGACGCCACTACATTACGACCGTGGTAATGCGCGCATTATGCTCGAGTACCTGTGCACCGCGTTCAATCGTAATCTACCGCGTTCTATAATACAATGCCGCGTGATATTTCGGATCCGTAAGAACCCGACGTGACGGTAGCGGATGGGAGGGGGGGGAGGCGGTGTGTGTGTGCGTGTGGATGAGAAAACGTTTCCGGAAAGACAACAGCCACGGGTCAAGTAGATGCACCATACGCAGGCGTTACGGGCGAATATGTGTACGGTATTTTTCGAAAATCTCGCGGGGATCGATGGAGGTTTTCCGAATTTCCATTACGCTTTTAATGACGACCTTGTTGTGAAACGTGGTCGACAACTAATGGGTGCGAGACGGGGTCGCGACCCTTTGAAATGCGGGTTCTTGGGAGAATATTATTCAAATGTCGGACCCATATTATATTTTTATACGGAAACGGGGAACGGACGATGCGGATATTGAACGAATCTTCGACGGACCGAAAATATCCAAAAATGTCTTGTCTCGGGAATACCGGAATACACGTTGTGATAAGTATAGTCTAATGGAACGGGTAATCCAATTAAAACGTGCCGTTCCCGGAGAAAATCCGCGAGAACGATGGCCGTATCGAGTAAAGAGTGATTTTTAAACAGGTGAACGTAGCAACAAGAATGCTGAAAGATGCAGAAAACGGACGCTACTGGAGGAACTCTGTAGAAACGGTAATTAATGGCCTGTGATCTTTGTAAGCTAGAAAAAAATAATGACGACCTTAATATTATGACTTTTCCACCGTTCCGCTTGTCCGATGCCCATCACGGGAAAGAGGTATAACCGATAAGATTCCTCGTTCCGGACCGAACGCGGCGGCGGTTTCCGTGTACTTTACGGGCGTACGTACGCACGTAATGTCGTGTATATATATATATATATGTGAAAAAAAAAAACAAACACGGTACAATGACGGTGGCAATATTATAATAAACCGTCATTTTTTCCCTCGTTAATATCATAATATTATTATTATACGCGTACTATACGAGCGGGGAGGAGGGGTGGGCAGAGGGGAAGGACCCGGCGGATTAAATTTAATGGGCACGTCATTTACGGCCTCGGAGGACATATTATATTATTCGCGGATAATTTGCCCGGGCGTGCGGCGGCCGTGCGCGGGGTAGGCGCGGTGACATCGAGTCGCACTTTGTCCCGTCGAGCGTGACCTTTTGCCCGTTTTTCCGCGCGTCCCGCCTGCCGACTGCGGAACCGGCGGCCGCGGCCGTATTCCCGCGACGGTCGTTTTTCGGTCCGGCACCGCGGTTCGATCACCGCCCGGGAGAAGGGATTACGAACGCGCGGCGGAATCGGCCGCGAACGTCGCACGGTTCCGTGTACACCACCGTCGTCACTACCGCGCGATCGACGCGCAACAGACGCGCGTCCGACCCGACGTGCCGGTTTGAGATAAAAATACAGTGCACGGTGAACAATGGCGAATGTTCACGGGAGGGGGTGGATGTGGGCGATGGGACCTTCCCCACCGCCGCCCACCTTTTTCTTTTTTTCCAGACGATGAGTTTTCACGTTTAACTGATATTTATCGTGAGATCTTCTTCTCCTTCGGATTTCGGCCTTTTAAGACCATTCTGTAAGACAAATTCACCTCCAGTCCTCTCTATCTTCCGCTAATCCTTTCCAATTCACCTCTGAGTCCTCTGTCACTACATAATTTTTCACTGAAATTCTATCAAATTAAAGAAAATGATTAAAGCGGTATATAATAAAAAATAAAATGTCTTACTTTCATACGAGCATCGCACGGCGAGCTCATGAAAACAATGCAATGTGCATTGGAATCTCAACCTTATCGATGATTGACGACAGACACCACAATATGTATTCAAAAATCATAATATAAAGGGCGTCCGTGAATTGGGCCACATTAAACCTTTTTTTCAAAAAGGTATACGGTAATCGGGCCATTAAAATTTTACATTTATAACAAGTAGACCCGGTAATTGAGCCACTTAATTTATTATATTTTAGATTTGACAAAAGGCAAACACCACTGTTTTAAAGCATATCATTATTTTTTCCACGATTAAAAATTTTAATTTCCTATGTTCGTTATAAGCGATTTATTTTGACGCATTTTTGAATACTGTGCATAGCAATCTGTACCACAAATAAATAATATAAAATAATGCCGGTTTCAAAACGCATTAAAACCTATTAAGAGATTACGAATTTAAAAATTATGGCTTGATACGAGTTTTCTGACATGACAGCTACTGCACCTGTGTTGTAGCACGACAGTAGAAACAAAAAAATTCTGTAGTAACTCGGATGAGAGGGTAGGTACTGACTGAATCGCAAAAGACAATAATTCATATGATGCGGTCCCGCGGTGTGAGTAGCTGCACTGTAGAAATTGATTAGGCCAGTTCGGACGCTAACTCGCACTGTGTAACCGGGCCTTTACATATGGTATTTCTTTTTTTACTAGTTTGCTGTTATTTTTTTTTAAACGCTATTCTATTGGACGAAAAAATGATGTTGTCCGTAAATATTAATAATACCTGTACTTACTTGACAAAAGCTAGGCTTAATAAAAAGCATCAGTCTTGTAAGTCTATTTTAAAACCATAAAAAATACATATAGAATTATATTTTATTCGCTAAAATGTCACGGTGTCCAAAATTACTCAAAAACAATTTAACGATACCGCAAACACGTCAATTGTGGATCAAATATATCAGCAGGACATAATATGACCAAGTACAACAAATACCAAAATGCTAATCAAGTTTTTTCATGTTCCATCTTAAATCTTAAAACAAGCAGAGTTAATTAAATACGCCCAATAAATACTTTGGCCGTTATCGACGTTATCAATTGAAAGAACCTTTACTTTAAGTTTAAATTGTACGGTGTTGCATTTATTCACGGGTACAAACCCACAACGATCTACACGTAAAATTGAAGTAAAAATAAATTTATCCTGCAGTTGTTTACACAAATAATTTTTAAATTTTATATGAATCGACGAATGTTTCAAACTGCAAGGTAGATTACTTTAAAAAAAATTAAACTGTTTTCGTTAAAAACTTTCGCCCTGACGAGAAAATTTCAAAGTTTACGATTAGGTATCTAAAAAATTCACAGTTATTTCTCTTCAATAACACAAAATTTGTTGTCTATTGCCGTTACATTAATTAATAATAAGATTTCGGTAGTTAAATATTTAACATATTTTGTAGTTTCCCACGCTGAAATATACAGACATTAACACGAGAATCAGAAATAAATTATTTCCTGTTTAATATTTTTAAGTTATTCTTTTTCTTTTGGCAATTACTGGAACTGTAAGCTATGATTATTATATTTTACATTTTTTCAAGGCTAAAATTAAAAAAATGTTTTTCAAAATCTAATATAGCCATTTTATACAAATATTTTGAAACAAAACTTTGCTGTTAAAAATACCTAATAATGATGAAACGTTAATTTTCTAAAACTTTTTGTAGTTTAAAAGACTATTAAAATTGTTTTCATCGGCACTACTAATTAATACCAATCGATTCACCAAGTTATCCATGAATAATAATTTCGTTAATGATTTTTGTAAACCTCAAAAAATTGTAGAAACTTAACAACTCATCATTACTAATGATGAACACCGAAATTTAATTTTAAAACATATTTATATAACTGATTTCTTGGATATTTTAAAAAAAATATTAGATTTTGAGTAGAACGGGGAATGTATTGATTTTACAACGATGGTTATTTATTATTTTCTTCTGTGGACAACTTCTACCAGCAATTTTACTTCGATTTATAATGATAGCACTTTTCTAAAATGAAATCTGACTGGAGAGGTACTTTAAGGAGGTAATTTTTTGTTTTTGCCAGGAGTTTTCCTAATAAATGGAAAAAATTTGGAAAATAGGTGTTGTACAATATTAAACAAATATTATTAAAGAAACCGTTTAATGCATATGTAATTGTTTTATCGTAATATTACATGTATGAATATCGTTCGCAAAGCAACTATCAACTGAACTTCGCTCGTTTTTTCGTTAGCAGCGATTCATCGTTGTTGCTTACGGATATACATCTACTATACCTTCCAAATGTATCACCTATAACAGTGGCTATAACCCGTCCCCGTAATCCTAGGACACCTTATTTATTTTTATTCTTTGTAAAAATATAAATCAAAGGAACCATAGGGCAAGTCTCTAGAAATGATTACAAGAAAAAAACTTAAAAACACCTAACAGAACAAAAATTGTTTCAGAGCGTTACGCCCTGTATATTATATAAACACCCACTTTGCACTTTGGCTGCAATATTATACGCTGTATCGTCGATTTATGGCACACATGCTAGTCCCCGAGATGCACTTGCACTCGGTGTAGGCGCACCAGAACCGCAACAATAGATATTAACTATATGATATAGTTTGAGTAGTGTTTTTACTCGAATATATTATCGTGCCTCTGTAAGCGGAATACGCGTTACGGGCGTTAAATTTCACTATAGGCGACTTGAGTGTCCAATAAAAAAAATGATGACACAATAACGATAATTATTGATTTTTATTAATTATTCATCACGGTTGAATAATAATTAATAAATAGTTAGGTACATCACAGGAAAGCGATTGTTTTTGTTTGTGTTTACTGAAGTGTTTGAATGAACGTTTATATTGTTATTGAAACGATAATGAATCAAAGTTAACAAAAAAAAAAAACCAAAACAAAACAAAATTGCTAATCATTTATGATGTATACTGGGGTAATTTCATGCCGATACATAATAATATTATACAGTAGAATGAATTTTAAATATTTCATAATATAGAAATCGATAAAGTAATTATTCAAGTACAGGTGGGTAGCTATCATAAAATTGTTATTGAAATCACGAAATATTTTAAACTTTACTACTAAACAATGATTATTAATATTATCCAGTCGTAATACTATTATACCCTACCCGGTAATTAAATTATTTGTTCGTTTTTTTTTTTTTAAAGAAAATATTTTAACGTAATAGTGAAATTGAGTACGTAGTTTCATAATCAAATAAGTTTTCTTGTTAATTCAAATGTATATTACTATTACAATTCGGATTGTATAGACTACGCACTACACTGTACTAGTATTATACGAGTTATCGTTCGCGATCGAATATCCGAGTAGTTAGGTATTTTACAAAAACGCACATTAAACGACATGCGGTATGAAATATTGTTTGTTTTCAATAATACAGCAGAAAACACAACATCGTCTACGCGTACACAAATCCTGCGTAAACGACTGCCGACGACAACGAACTAACGGAAACCACGCATGCGATAATATTAAAATGGCTCCGATTCACGAACGGTTTATCGTAACAATATTTATTTTAGCAAGTATCCAATGCACCCGTGTTTAGTAACATTCTCAGAATTTACCAATCAATCATACTTATACGTACTGTAGCCTAAACGTCTATAGGTAACGTAGGTAATAAAGTAATAGCCAATCCTAAGTTTGATTGATTTTGATTATTTTGTTTTATATTGGAATAAACTGTTGAGTATCAATACGATACCCGAGGAAAACATTGGAGAGACCAGCATTATCTGTAATGACATCACGTTGAACGGCATTATTCGGAAAGGGAAAGTATGGGCAAATTTTAATTTTAAATTCCGAGTGGAGCGAAAAAGTTTATAGTTTTACAAAGGTGTTTAATTTTTTTTTATCTGTGGGCAATTTTTCCACCGGCACATTTTGCTCAAAATTTTAATAATAGCGATTTTTAAAATATATTATGGCCTTTTTTTTCTGTGCACAATTTTTCTACCAGCACTTTTGCTCCAACTTTTAATGATAGCAATGTTTCTGAAAGAAAATTTCACTAGAAAGGTACTTTAAAGAGGTGATTTTTTGATTTTCCCAAGAGTGTGAATAACTGGGATAAAACGTAAGAAAACTGGGAAAAACGTAGGAAAACTAAGAAAATCGGTACAACATTAAACAAATATTATTAAAGAAAATATACAAAACCTATTTAATTATTTTACTATAAAATTACATATATATTGTTGATAAAGCATCATTATCAACTGAACTGCGCTCAGAATCGTTATTTCGTAAGCAATGGTTTATTGTTGCTTGCAGGTATACATTAAATTATCTATAAAATTGGCTGCATCCGTCCTCATTATCCTAATAAGTCTTTTTCAAACTAACTATGCAAAATCAAAAGTGCCAAAACATTTTGCTCTTGAAGTTTTTTGTCGTTACAGATTTTGCCTGTTGAGTTTTAAAAATTAAAATTGTCCAGATTTTGCTTCGGTACATTTTTCGGTAGTAGCATAAAAAGGAGAGTTCTAAATCAGGAGCAGGAGCAAGGACGAAGTGCTATACCCAGTACACGGCCGCCCGAATTGCGCACCACTTCACAGACCATTTAGGTCACGCCCGATTACACCTACTGTCATCACGAAATATACCTAATACACATATCGGTATACCTACTGTTATCGCAAGATGATGTTTCAAATACATAGCAAGTGTTTCGTATACGAAATATAACTTCCCCGTCCGTGACACCACCATCTGTTATTATATTTCGACAAAATAATATTGCTCGTACGCGATTTGTTACCCGTACGGAATATAACGGTCGCCGCAACCCCCGTCGCCTCCTAGCTCCTGTATAATGCGAAATTATAATCGTACACCTACACGAAATATAATCGTTGGCGACAACGGACCCCCACACATAGTGCGTGTCGTTCCGAGAATCTATTGCGAAAATAAGTATATTTATACGTGCACACATTGTCAGCAGCGTACGCACAGTGTGTTTCTTGCGTGTAACGCATTGTTCTCGGTTTTCCTGTCGGATCATGCAGAAATTCTTTCACGAATCTACAGTGCGCATCGTGTTTCACACCCGTGGGTCCTGTACGATCCTGTAAGTTTCTGTACGGTCCTGTAAGATCCTGTACGATTCTGTATGAGTTGGTCTCTTAGCCCCCGCCCACACCTGTAAGGTCCTGTACGATCCTGTAAGATCCTGTACGATTCTGTATGAGTTGGTCTCTTAGCCCCCGCCCGTATTCGCTTGTTTATTATCTCGTTAACGTACTTTTAGGTGGACGACTAAATCATTATCCGCGCCGCAGCCGTAGAAGCGAGCCGTCGTTGTCCGGTGATCACAGCATTTGAATTTTTTTTTTTTTACAAAGTGTTTATCAATTTTCTACGAGTGTTTAAATATGCCGTTTAAAAAGTACGAATACGTCGCACCGGCACCACCAAGCGAGTCTTATCGACTGCAATAACCATATTCTTAGTTTCGCAGAACGTGAGTTTGCGAATATAGGTATCGACCCGACAGATACGTTCTCCGTTAAGGTACAAATAATAACTCCGTCACGTCCCGTCAACCAAACACCAGATGTTCTGTTACAAATATTTTTGCTGATGGACGAAATCCTATCAAACATACTCGACACGCCCAAATACAAGTTACATATATTTCCGGAAACCGCGATATTCAAGTTGTCGCGTTGTGTGTACAAAAATGAAAACGTACTCGTAATAGAATCAAAGACCGCTACCGGCTGCCGTATCATATTAAATAGACAGGATTTATTCGCGCTCCGAAATTTGGAATGGTGCATTTTCGAGACGGTCGCACGGAAAACCTCCATAAGTCAACCATCAGTTTTAAAACAATTTTAACAAACTGCACCGTATACCATAACATAAACTAGTGCATTCAAATATAAGTCGCGTAGTTAATGCAATTTCCATAATTTAAAAGAATTCCTGTCGAGTAATGTACACTTTATATGGTGTTGTCGAATGTGTGCGAATTTACGATAGACACTAAAATTGTTTCCAAATGTCACCAATGACCACACATGTCTACCCGTCAAATAGGGAGACCACAAGTGAATTTTTAACCAGCTCCTTTTGAATAATTTAGAAGTTCTACTGGCTGATATAAAATACGAAATTGACGTGCCAGTCAAATAATTATCACTGACAATGCAAACAAATTAAGGAAATTACCGGAGACGAGCATTCGGTCACCAGTCGTATGAATAATTTATGCGATAAACATTATCATTACTACTGGCTAAAGGCGAACACGCCAAGTGCAAAGGCAGAGGAAGTAGTGGAAAAAACAAATACAAATGGCCGAACAAAGACATCGTACGCCATTATAAACATATGCGTTTTTTTTTTTTTTTATTCTTTTTTTTTTAAGTGGACTGTTCAGAAAGAACCATAATAATATTATCGAAGACAACATTTGTTCAGAATAAATGGATTTTTAACACACAAATCGATATGTGTATAACGGATATTATATCGATATGTTACTTTTGAAAGGGTTAACGTGTTTCGGAAGAATAATATGAAAGTGGTGGTAAGTAAGTACTTATGTAAGGGAAGTTGATTATCCAGAGCCGAACCGGAAATTGAAGTATTTGCCTGCCCATGGCTCTACGAGTTCCATATTTCTATTCGTAGTTAGCGTTGGTGTATAAAATTAAACATACTGTGTATCAGTGTAGTTTAATATTTTATAACATTTATAAAATTCAATATTATTCAAATTACAAATAATAAAAATGTGGTTTCTTTATATAAAAAAAAAATACATACCAAGGTGTATAACATAGTAGTTTTACATAATTTAAACTCCAATTTATAAACTAATTAAATTTTAATAAATCGTTTACTCGTATTTATGGAAGTACGATTTTGCTTCCTAATAAATAATAGTAGTCTTTACTCTGTGAATTACACTTATTCAATTTTGCATAACAATAGTAGTTATTGAATATTTCCAAGAGTAATAATGGTATACTTCTGATAAAAAAAAAAAAATTCTCTATATGTTTTCACAAAAAAATAACGAGATTTCCTTGGAATATTGTACACGACTGGTATGTATGTGTCTAAACATACAAATAATATTCTATTATTAAAAATAGTACGAACTGCTGTTCGTATAAAATAAATAATTTTTCAAATTGTATAGAAATATAATTTATACTCACTAAAATAACTGCTAAAGTAAGTACCGTTCACTATTCAATAAATAAAAAAATTATATTAATCATAACTATTTGAAAATATTTAATAAATTAGCTGTAGCAATTTTTAAGAACAGAAAATGGTTTATTTAAAATCATTTTTATTTTCAAATAAGTTAGAAACAAAAGACAGTGACGAAATTCTGCAATAGTGATATTTTTTTTATGGATGCGATGATCAAAATCATATTTGAGATAGGATATTTTATTTTTAAAAGAAAGGAAACTTGTCAAAAAAAAAATTTAAAAAAAGAGGTGATATTGAGAACGGTTGAGACTCTATTGTGAATAGGAATTTGAGAAAGATAGGATACATACAGTTATTTAATTTGTATCAGTAAAACGATTCAGAGCGAAGTTCGATTATACATGTTTTGAAAGGCTGAAATATCTTAGATTTTATTACTTAATAATACATAAGAATAATATAGTAAAATATAAAAACGTTTATTAAAAAAAAAAAAATTAGATTACATTCAATTTATTTTTTCGGCCAATAAGTATAACTTATAATGAACTTCCTCTTAAATTTTCAAGCATTTTAAGTAAACCAATTTGTACAGTAAACAGGTAAACAGGTACACACTGGTATCCTACCAGTAGGTAGGACAAGTTTGACTGTCAGACCGTACTTAACGATATTATAAATCTTTGCATGTATTTTATGCGAAAAATCATTTATTAGTTAATGATATTAATTCAAAATATAATATCACGAATATTACAATTTTAAAACCAACAAATAGTTAAAAATAAATAAAAAATACGCAATCGCTTGGTATTTTTAGAGGTTTTTAAAATTATTTTCTAATGAAATATTAATCTGAAAAAGCATTGTTATATTACTCGTATATTTTTTAACCAATGAAAACCTTTTCATAAGATTATAAAGTATTTTCCAATTAACAGGCATTGTTCGGAAGAAGCTTCCAAAGTTTTTACAAATACTAAAAATAATAAGTTAACTTTAGCCTTTGAGAGATTTTACATAATCGTCCAGAGAATTATTTGCTTCCTCTTTTTGATTAAATCAAGTGTAGAGAAATTCTTAACAACTTTGTTCATAACTACACGGAATGAAAAAAAAATAGTCTGTTAAAATAATAAGGAAAAAACTCATTTATCACACAAAGGACAAAAACAAAAGAAATGCCCTATAAGTTCGCCTTTGATTACTAGAATACTTTTAAAAATCAAAACTTGTCTCATCCCTACCCATATTGTGGTCGAGTGGGCTATTGTCTTTTACATTTCTTATATAAACCTGACTTAAAATCTAGAACCGAGGAAAATATTTGATGATAGCAAACTTTTTATTTTAAAAATGCATTATTAGTGAGTATTTCATTTATCTGCAATTAAATTTGTTCGCTAAATTATACTAATTATTTATGCAGAATTTTTAAATCGCGAAATATATAGTTAAAATTCGCATTTATAAAAATATAAAATTGTTGTTATTAAATTATGATTTAAATTATTTTAATACTATAGTCTCTTTTTAAGATCATAATAATAAAACATGACTCGTAATATGGGTAGGTGGAACACTAAATATAATTTTAGTTTATTTGCTTAGGTACCTATTTAGTTTCGTTTAACTTGTTGACACTTTATCGAATTTAACTTTGTAAAACTTTATTGTTTACCGATATATTTTATATTGTATATTTTATATTGTATATTTTATATTATAAAAGATTACATTTTAACGTCCAACAGTTTCAACAACAAAGTTTTTTCAATTCACTAGGTATTTATATCGCTGTGATGTGTTTAGGTAACGGATCCGTCAAACTTTATCGTTTGAAAATCATATCATATAACCGTTAAATTTAGATAATATGTCAATACATGGATTTTGAAATGAATACACAATCATTTTGGTATAATATTTAAAATCATCCGGTTAGAGTGAGAATAATGATAATTTACCCACTACAGTTTTGCTGAAAATTATAATAATCTACAAACAAAAACAAAAAAATAGATGCAAACCATCAGGTCAACATTCAAACCCTATAATTCCTAGTCACTCTGAAATTACTTTTCAAATGTGCAATTTAGGTTCTTTTTCATTTTTGCAGAACTACAGAATTACTAAAACCGACTCGGCTGCCTTTAAAAATAAATTCTTATTGCGTAGTATGCATTCCAAATAATATGAGGATACGGAATACGTAGATACGATTATTTTTTCCAAAACGAATTCCTTGATTAATTCTTATCAAACTAGCGGACAATATCGTGCAAGGATGAAACGAACGTTTTATTTTATATTTTCGTTGTGAAATAAAAAGATTAAGCTCCCCTCCTCCGAAAAAAAAAAAGAAAGGAAAAGATAATAGTGTTGTAAATTATTTTTGCCGTTGAGCGTTCGTCGCCCTGTTAATACGATATTATACTTGAGCACATTATTGGCGTGTTTGCCATACCTTTTATCGGAGTACTACTTATTCGGGTCTCCGTTAAATTGCACTCAACCTTCGAAGTAACCACAGTAATCCATATGTGCCAAAAAAGTTTTCAGTCACGTACGAGGAATTTCGACATCCGTTTCTAAAAGTGGTGGGTGCTTAAAACACAAATAAAAAGCATCGGCATTAACTACGACAGGTGTACGTTTACCCATATCCGCTAATGTAATAATGCATACAAATAATATATAATAAGTCTTACTTACCTATACATTCAACTATCTCACAATTAAAGCCTGGTCCACTATATAGTTTCTTACGTGATATTTGAGAAATTCGCAAACGTAATTGTTTCACTACCACGAACTACCGTCGTGTGAACAGAGCGACAGTAACTATGAACTTTCGTGAAAGAACAATCAATTCCGCACAAATAAGTTTATATTACGTTTCTTTTTTAAATTTTAAAGGAATTGTTTTTTTTTCTGTCTGAAAACAACTTATCTACCAGAAATCTTGTTCCAAATAAAATAAACTACAAGAGTGATTTTTCTTTGTAAAATTTTTGAACGATTTTATACATTAGGGAAATAATTTCTTTGATTTTCCTTGCAGTTTTCTAAATTATCTGGAAAAAACTTATGGAAGCCGGAGTAATGTTCCATTTTTGTTATAATTCAGTTAAAAATATTCACGGAGACTTGACAAATTATACTATTACGCATTAGCTTTTTATTGACTTGGTAAATTATTAATAACATATACTGACAAATTTTATATAAACTAATTTTATATAAGGCATTTGACATTTGACATTTTTAAATTGTATAGATAAAAATGTTAGAGCGGAGAGAAATATTTGACAATTTAACACAAGATTCATCTCATAGTTTGTACTCGGTGGTAAAAAAAAATGTTTGTTAATTTTTTCAATTTTAAACTTTAACAAAAATCGCAAAAATCGCGGTATTTCAATACGTATTTAACCGAACTTCGCTCAGAATCGTATTTCGTTGCACAATCATTTTTCGTTGAGAACAGATATATAAATAAAAGAACTCTCTCTGTATTCTACTGTTTTTTTTTTTATTTATTTATTTCATAGAAATATTTAAATTAGTTATTGAATGATTAAATACCACAGCGAAAGATAAACAGATATATTATAATATATAATATATGAATATTCATACGGTTATTCTATATTTGAATTTTGTGACAAAAACCCTTGTCCAAATGTAAATACAGCTCGCGGAGGAAAATATTGACAGACCAAAATTAACCGTCAAACGGACGGACGTTTATTTTCTAGGAAAGGTTTGAATGATAGCGCCCGGCTGCAGCGAGGGTTAGTTTAAAATAATATAATATATGACCAATGGTCAAAAACTATATTTAAAAAATGTCCACCGAACGTTGATTGATACGATAATATTAACTGATACGATGATATATTATGGCAAAAACATAATAATATTATAAACCGTACGCATTACCCATCCGTTTTAGAATAATCATAATATTTAATTATTATTGATTCATTCGAATTTAGACGTAAATTCGATCAAATATTATTTCGATAACAGTGCGTAGCCATGAACTCCAAATAATCCGTCCAAGAGGCAAATGTTTTGGATTCTGAGCGGAACGAGGACTGTATTAGTTTTACAATGATGTTTTTTTTTCTGCGAACAACTTCCTTATCAGAAATGTCGCCCTGATTTTTAAACGTAGCACTTTTTCTGATATTAAATCTGACTGACATATGAGACTTTAAGCAGGTGTTTTTATTGATTTTACCAGGAGGTTTCTCAATAAATGGGAAAAATCGTGAATGACTTAGGAAATACGGGAAAATTTACGATAATACGTATTATTTTGAAATCGTAAATATTTTGAAACATGTATAGCCGAACTCCGCTAAGAATATCGTTAGCAGTTAACAGTAATTAATCTTTGAGTTCAGATACACATTAAATTACTCTCTATCTTTCCAACTTCTCATCTATAACAGTGGCCCACCCATCTTTCCATATTTCCATCTTCCAAAGTACGAGGTCCGTTTGTCTCTTTTTTTTTTCAATTTCAGAACGGTACATTTTTTCGTATAGGTATTAAGCGATTCTTTTCAGTCTTTCGGTTTCCTTAGTATTTCGGTATTCAGTAAAGTATATACAATTTGTGTTTAACGGAAACGATTTTAGGCTGTTAGTTTTAATAATAGTACACGGCGAATCGTCCAAATCACCAGCGAATTTGTTGGTACGAACATTATCCGTGTGTTTGTATATCGAATTTTTGTTCGCCATATTTCGATTTGCTAAGCGAGTTATTACGAGAAGGTATACCAAATATCGCAATTTATTAATGCACAGCTGTCTATAATTCGCCGAGGAAAATTGAAATATCGAGAAAAAATGAAATGTATACAAAAACAAAATCTGATAATGTTCTTGCCTTTTGATTAGTTCGATAAAAATAATGACTATTTATACTAATATTAAAACTGACAGCATGTTGCAACTGTCCCTGTTAAAAGTCTGCTGTATCGTGCGTTTGTGTAAGACGAGGACTACGCACGCGGGGATATCAAATTCGCTTTTTAATTTCACAGCGTGTCATTTATCTGTAATTACTAATTACATTACATTTTCTACTCGTATGTTCTACAAAAGTTTCGGGTATATATGCAGATTTTATTCCAATAGTCGATACACATGATTTAACCAGGGCCGTATTTATGATATTTTGGCCCCTGGGCTAGCCTATGGTGCGGTCGCTGCCATGGGTATAGGAATATATTTAATATATTGATGACTGTTTGCCTGTTTTTTTTTTGCACCCCTCTTTCCATCCAGGTGTAGCTCTATAATTAAATTGTTTGAATTAAAAATAATAAATTATTAATAAAAGTATTAATGATTCATCAAAATCAATTCATCAATCAAAAAGGTAAGTAGTAAAAAAATATACAAAAATCAGTATTTTATAAATGTATATATTATATATAATTTAAGTAACAACAAATTAACTTTTGGAGTAAATGTCCTAGTGGCCAATTCGTTTCCGTCTAGATTTGATTGTAGTGAAGTTTTTTATCATGTTATCACATTTAAGGTGCCTTCAAATATTGTTTTCTATACTCATCAAAACTAAAATATTTAGCCTTTCATCCGCCATGAAAATCAGAAGCCGATTTTTATCAAAAGTGTTTTTAATTTTTGTATAAATTGAAAAAAATTGTAAAAACTATAAGCATTTTTATTATTTCCTTTTAATTTTTTTTAAATCAATGGTTTTTAAATTTAAAGAAAACAATTTAAAAATTGTAGGTAACATTTTTTCAAACCAAATAGCTGAAAATCATTTTTATAGATAAAAATGTTTTTCATATAAATTTTTCTAATTTCTGGGATCTAAAAAAAATTGCGCAGGGGTCCCCTCGAAAAGTGTTTTTAATTTTTGTATAAATTGAATGCTTGCGACATAATTAAGAAATTATGATTTATTATTCCTAATATACTTACCACATAGCTGCCATTCATTTATTGGGACTGACTTTTACAGACAATATATTCAGTCATACGACGTGACTTAGCCAATACTTTTGCATTCTTCTTTTCTTTTTCTCTTGCAATATTTCATTTGATACTCCCACTTTTAAATACCTCTTTCGTTTCATGGCGATTGCTTTGTATTTTATGGCGATACGTGTTTTAAGAAATCTAACAATAACGTCACACTTTAACAAATATTTTATTATTCAAAGTCGATGGTTACTTATCAGTTGTCATACTAGCATTAATTTTGTACATAGTATGACTTATATTCCTCACAACAGAAATCTATTTATAACTTTTGAATTTTGTGTACCAATAAAAATAATAGCTGATATCCATACTCTTCGTACCAATGCGAGCATTTGTACGACGGTGACGGCACACGAGGTTATATGACTCTTAAAATTCTAGATGTACCCACGTCCTACATGTTTAAAATTAATTCTTTGTTGTACTTGAAAATCCCCGGGCCATGGCACAAATCACTGTTTACCTACACCTATAATATATGTAATAATGTATAGTGTATACACCATGTCAATGATCCGTTCTGAATTTATTTTATACATGGTAGTGACAGGAAAATAACGAAAGTATGTAAAAAAATACGGGCTCGATCGAATGTTATTTTAAGACACGAATTTACACACTACCCGTGTAAATAAATAATAAATACGCATACTCGCATAATGAAATTTGCATACGCGCCGACGAAGACGACGTTTCATAAATATTTACTAAACAAAATTAAATATCGGACTATGGTCTTTGTTTATTGTTTAATGTTTTTTTTTTTTTTTTATTATTATTATTATTTTCCATATTGGTTATATGCATTAACGTTTTTCGTTATAATCGGCAATTGGTATTAGAATTATGACAAAAATATATTGATTTGTATTATTAATATTATTGTTATTATTATTTTTTTTTTTATTTTTGTCATTGATATTAAAAATATTACTTACCTCCGTCACCCCAATTAAAGCTCTTGAATCTCCATCGCGAACGCCCTACACACCCTGTTAACGTTTGTTGATCATAGTTATTGTGTTGCGTTCATAGACTTATAATATATAGACTGCGCATTACGACCGTTTTGTGTATAAAACCTTGAAGCCAATATATGTGCGAGAGAAACAGACTCTGACGTAAATTTTTTAAGTAATTAATAAAAAACTTACACAAAAATCTTTGAGATAATAAATATTTATATTACAAAATAAGGATAACGAAATTGGTAATGTACAAAATAATTACAATTTTAAATTGTATTATATCTTGATGATAGCGTTATCAGTAATCAATTAAATATGAAATTGCTTATAACCTCCTTGAAAAAGTAACACCAGAGTCTTTCCGTTTCGCACATATGTTGGCTTCAATATATTTCACTATTGCACGGTCTATATATTATAAGTCTATGGTTAAGTTGGAAAAAAAACCATACTATTGTACAGGTATGGTGTAAAACGTTTATATGTGATTTTACGACGGTCAATTGTTCCAGATTATTTTATAACGGTGGTCGTTTTGCTGTTGTATTTAATCGACATTAAATAATATACTATACTTATTATTAATCCGTTTGCACAATATTTTTTTACTCAACTACAAACGAATAACTTAAAAAAAAAACGACACAAGATTCAAATAATATTTACAATGAGCTGACAAAAGCTCTAAGAGTTCTCGCTCCCAAAACAACACCGCGCCATCTATCCCTGTCTTACACTAACTACAGATTCCTTAAGGTGTTCTTTGAAAATGTCGAGCCACCATTCCCTGGGTCTACCATTAGGTCTCATCTCCCGACGCTTTCATTCCTCTTCTCATTATATGGCCTGGCAAATAGCCATTAGTTTAGTTTTTTTTTCTTTTATAAAACCGGTCACGGTTGCCAAGACCACTATGTCATACAGCTCTCTACAACATAATATTATCTTCTTCGCCAATTATTTATGGCAATGGCGTAACTAGGACCTTTCTTTAGGGGGAAGGGGTAGATTTTAATATTTATTCGGTTTCGCGAGTACCCAACGTGAAAAATTTGTTTACATCGGTTCGACAATCCTAAAACTTCTCATTGTACTGAGTTTATAAATCTACTTTTCTTATTTTAAAATACCCACGCTGTTATTTTGTTCGCATTCTTCATTAGGAGTTTTGCTTAAAGTATTACTATAATTTATAATGCAAACACCGTAAATCGTATATTTTTACTGTTTATAAAACAGACATATTTCAAGTTAAATTTTTTGTTCAATTAACGTTTATTACTTTAATATGATCAGCCATCGTAAGTAATAATAATTATTTATTATTTTTTTTTATCAATATTAAATATTCAAAAGAACGCAATGTAACATTTTTCCCGCGTATTGTGGTATCTTGCTCGTATCCGCGTTTCAAACGTAAGGCATAAATAATTTGCGTTCGCCGGGACGATTTTACGATGTTGGTTTTAATAGTATTCACCGGCGAACTTGACGGTACGAACATTGTCCGAGCGTTTTTACATACATTTTTTATTCTCGGTATTTTAATTGCTAAGCGAGATATTACAAGTAGGTATAGTTGTATGAAATATCGCAACTTAAAATTGCACACCAATAATCAGTGTTGAATCCAGGTATATGACAGGGAGAGCGATAGCTTCCTGGAATTTTTTTGCCCCCAACTGTTAAATTAATAATTAATTAAATAATTAAACAAATTTGATTGGTTTTAGTAAGAGGAGTAAATAAGCATGAAAAAAAAGGTTATTACTAGAATTTTAGCAACGCCCCTCCCCCCCCAGAAAAATTGTATTGAACACTGCCAATAATTCTAATAACAATTAATAATAATAACAATAATTCTAATAATCTAAAAATGATTTTACTTTTGATTAGTTCTAATTTAAAAACTGATAGTATACAATAATTACAATTATCTCTGCTATAAACGTCCGTTATACCGTGCGTTGTATAAGATGAGGACTAAACACGCCGGTATCAAATCCGCTCTTATAACTTTCTTTTATTTCACAGTAAGTTATTTAGCTGTAATTACATTACATTGTCTATACTCGTATATTCTACATACGTTTTGTGTAATCTGCGGATTTTATTCCAGTAGTCCATATACTATACAGTATATACATGATGTAACAGGACTATTTAACAAGTGTAACAATTTGTTCTTCTATTTAATATTTTAAAGGTTTTTTTTTTTTGAAATAATTACTAAAGACCTGCACTATAATTGTTTTAATTTATATTTTATTTTACTGATTTACAACCAAAAGTCAACAATTTAGATTATTTTATAATCCATGATAGCTATATTATATTATATTAATTTTTATTCTCGTTGTGTTCGTCCATATTGCTATTTGGTTCGGTGCTCATTCGAATATGTACATAACGAACGATTTGAAAACAGTAAAAAGAACGTCATTATCATTATTGTCTCTAGAGGGAACAAAGAGGTTTAGATATTTGACTTAACCGGGAAAAAACATAGGAAAACCGAGAGGGCGGGAAAATAGGAACAATATTAAACAAGTACTTTTAAAGAAAATATGAAATACTTATTTAATTATTTTACCATAATATGGCATATTATACACTGTTGAAAAATCATCACTATCAATCAGCGCTTGAAAACGTTATAATAATGTTATGATTGTAACATTTATAACGTTATACGGTATAAAAAACGATTGAAATTTGGAAACGTAATAAAACGGAAAACGAAAAAAATAAAATATCACAAAACATACCACATAACGAAATCAAAAATCAAAATCAAAAATATCAAAACAGAACGCAAAACGCAAAACGAAATAATATATTTTAATACCATTTTATATTTTATATTTGAATATTTCTACCTACTAGATTTATTTTTATCAGTTAATTTTAACTATCTCTAATAGCCGGATGCAATAATAATGTTGGTAGTTTTATTTAAAGTAATTTCTAAAAAAATATAGAATTATTTGGAAAAACCACACATTTAAGTTTACGTAAAATGGCTAAAAGCAGTTTGATCTATCATTCGTCTTTGTTGTTCGATTTTCGCTATCCAGTGCACTTTGTGCAAACTCTGCATGCTAAAATTAATAATAAGTATTCACTATGCAGTAGGTAACTCTAATAATGTTACTAATTATTAATAATAAATAATAATATTTACTAGGTGATTTGTGTTAAGATCTTAATTATTGTCGTCGGGTGATACTACTGAGAACCATTCTACTGTTATTATTTTATAAATTGTAAATAAATGAAACATATTTAAAAGAAAACATGTGTAAACGATTACATACGGTTTCATTGAAAAATTAAGAAACTGCACAAGATGAATAACGGAAAATGAAATTTTCTCTTCAAATGCAAGTCCTGATAAACTGAAATCCACTCGGAATATTTTTTCGTTACAATGGTTTATCGTTGATTACAGATAAACATTAAATTCCTTTCTGTATTCTATCTTCTAGAATTGATTATATGAATAATCATATGGAGGATAACATTAACTGTCCAGAAAGCAAAAATGTTAATAAAAAAACTGAAATTTTTAAGATTTTATAGGTATGTATATATTTTATATAATATATAGTTTGTTATCATTTGTGTGGCAACACGGCATACAGGGTTTTATAAGTGCTCCACTGTTCTCTCTGCCTAATCTTATAAACGGAATATTTCTTTAACAGGTTGGCGAAAATTAAACGTACTCCTCTACGAATGGAATTTTTTTTATGTAAGTTCTCATTTGGAAAACCAAAGTTTGTATCACCACTGGATACTCCTTAAATTTTGTAAAAAAATCTAAGTATTCGAAAGTATCTGTTTTAACTACATTTAAGAATTCCAAAAACCAGAATTTTAATACATGCAAAATGTAATCAAAAAAATTGAATGAGCAAGCTTGGTTACTCATTCTTTATGTATACGGCTTTTTTAATTTGATTTAAATACTTAATCTATCTATCTATTTAATTCAATCTGGAGAATAGTTTACATATATTGTATATATATTATATACAGATAGAACACTCTAGAGTGTAGGGAATCTTTTTTAAGAAAACTTTAAGAACGAAAAAAATATGTTATTCAAAACGCAAGTAAAAGTCACTGAAGTTTTTTCCTTTTTTTTTTATTAATATTACAGAAACCTGTTACTCTAAAAATAAAAAATATATTGCTCAAAAAATGCAAATTATAGGGACAGTTGCTACAAGAAAAGTTGTTCATAAAATAGTAAACGACACCTAAATATTTTCAGAGAGTACATCTACGCAGTAATAAAAGAAAAAAAAACAACGTGAAGTGAATATGTAAATTAAAAAAACAATATTTAATTTTACAAATATCGTAGCTCTTGAATATTGTTAATGTTATAAAAATTGTATTATTATAAAGTTCATATTTTCTACTGATGTTTATTATTATGCAAAAGATGATTTTAATAATCAGTACTATGAAAATGGTAAACACGAGTACAGATATACTACTTAACATATGATATTATAAGAACATAATTATTTTATTCTTTATAAATTCTGATAAACTTACAATACATTCAATCGTAATCGATTGTAACCTGATAATTTGAACTCAAATTTTAATTTCGGTTAAACAATTATATTCATAAAATAATTATAATGATTTTTTAAAGTTCAGATAAAAAAGTGAATAAATATGATGCGAATGGGATTACAGCCTGATGCATAGTATTATAATTTATTAGTACTTTTCTCTGAACTTGAAAAATCACAAATTTAATGTAAATAAAAAGTTAATACGACCAAATTGTCACAAAAATTAACTCTGTAAAATAGGTATCTTCAATTTTTTCAAAAATAATAAAATAAAAAGTTATGTTTACCAAAATATAAAGAATTAATTGATGTATACATATTTTTAATCCGTATCATTGTGAGTAATAATGAAAAAAAAAAAATAAAATAATATTATCTTTATTACCGATATCAGAAGATATTGCAACAGGCAAATGAACACTGTATACATTTTTAAATCAAATTTTCCAGAAATTTTGAACTGAAATTCAAAAGAGTGCCGGTCTGAATCTATGTCTGTTTTTAGAATTCATATCGCTCTAATTATAAATTAATTGGAATGATTAAAGGGAAATTATTCTTGATGGTTATGTTGCGTAAATTGTGTACACGTTAAAAGACCAGTGGTTCTCAATTGTTTTATTCTCCGTTTTCTTGTAGATTTTCAAAAATCTCATGCCCCCCCCCCCCACCCCGTAAATTAAAAATTAATGATCTTTTTTTTTGATAAATTGTACCATTATTTTATACAAAATTATACAATATACCAATATACATAATGACTATTTCTTCTTATTTATTGAAATGAATTTACGAGTAGGTATATAAATTACATTATTTTAAAAACAAATTAACGTACTAAAATCAATTTATTTATATCATGTTAGGCTACAGTACACTGGAATCACGAGCAAACAAATTTATATAAAACAGAACTTACAGTAAAAATACAAATAAAAAAATAATAATAATAAAAAATTAGGTAACATAAAAATAAAACTACAATATAATAAGAGGTACATATTATGTTTACGGATTACAGCGTAATAAATAGAACATTTATTGGTAACTTCTTTGGTTATTTGAGTCTCCACTATCAGAAATTATCATATATCGTTTGACTAGTACTTGTATGGCCATGTCTATTGCCTTCTAATCCAGGTTAGGTATATAGCTTATTTATTGGTGTATTTTTTAAACAGCCTGTGATTAGTCGGCATGTCTCATTCAGAGCCGTGTCTGTTTTGTGCGGACCTTTTTCACACTGGACTTGCAAAATCTCCGGTTGAGAAACAGAGTGGTAAAGCTGTAACTCTCAATGCATGTGGTTCAGAACCCACGCAGATCTGACCAGCTTACGCGAAAACCCATTTCTCGTATTAATTTTCATTTTAGTTTTTTCGCAGTTTATTTTGTGTATTAGTGACCTGTCTAAAACTACGCCTAGATATTTAGGATATGGGTTGTTGCCTAGCTCTACACCTTTCCAGGTTACGTGGAGTTTTCTATTCGCTTCCTTGTTTCTGAGGTGAAATGCACAAACTTCTGTTTTCATTGAGTTGGGGCGTAGGGAGTTTGCTCTAAAGTATTCATCCATTTTTGCAAGTGTGTCTGATAGTTTTCTCTCAATTGTCTCGAAAGCTTTATCTTGTACTGATATCAATTAAATTATAATACATAAACATACAAAAACTGAAAATCGAATATAAGTAAAATTAGATAAATCAATTTTAATGAGTTTTAGTGAGGAATTTTAGTCTATTTCCGTGGAATCCGTATCTATTCTCTATGGAGATATTCCTCTGTGCAATATCTAAATTCTCCCTTGGGGAGGAAATTTCCCTTAGTTGGGAACCATTGTACTATATAACCAAAGAAAATATCGGTACCTATCTAATCTCTTAATAATATTTAATATTAACTATTATATAAAATACTAAACATTCAAATCAATATCTATACAATACAAGTGGTGGAAAGCAGCGCGGTATTTTTATAGTGACATTATCATTTTTGTATAAATACCGGTAGCGTACGGTTATAATGGTTGATAAGTAACAATACTACAAAGAGAAATTCGCAAATTTCGCTACTTTTTACCAAAATAAAATTTTAACATTAATGAAATAATAAATAGTCTGTAATTATATTATTTTTTATTTCAGTCCGCATAAAGAAATAAAATAATATGTAACTTACAAAACTGTAAACAAGTAAAATCGTACAAGTTAGTTTATTATTTTTTTACCGGAAACGTCAAATGTAAATAAATAGTTGGTAAACAGAAAATTTCAAAAATCGAAGAAGTTATCAAACATGTCTTCAACAGACACAGTCAAACAGAATTGGCGCACTACTTGTAAACAAAAAAAGCTTATTTTGTATAGACGCCTTACACTCGTAAAAAAAACGTAGCGGTGATTGTAAGAAACTATAGATGCTCATAGCACACTAGTATCACTATTGTGATACATTGAAAGTATTGATTTCGAATACCATTGCCTGCTATACTAATACTAATACTAAATAGTATTGAGTTAGTACAATTTATCGACCACAGGCCACAACAGACTAACACTGATGAATGTAGAGTATATTATAATGTACGTAGGCAATTTTTTTTTTTTTTTGGTTAGTCTATTAAATATTTATAAGTAGGATTAGTTATTGATTTATTATATATATGCCTATTAGTTTCATGGCCAACGAGGCCATATCATAATATTATCTACTCAAAAAGTGGTACGTACCATAACATAAAACACCTAAATTTACTAATAATTTTCAATAAAAATCGTATGGATAACTTAATTAAAAATAAAGCCCGAGACAAAAATTATGGTATTTAAATCAAAAAAAAAAAAAAATATAAATCCATAGTAATTTTTTTTTTGAGAATAATTATGTACATTTTAATTTATATTTGGGTTAAAATAAAAGGACGTGGTGAAGAAATCTCTTATTTTCCTTCTGAAAATACTATTTTTTTTTTTTTTTAAAAAAAATTCGGAATTTGAATGTACACCCATACCTACTTATCTAGTAATTACCGAAATAAAATATAAAATAATAATACCCATGAACCCTCGTCATATTATGATTTGGAAAAATAATCTGATAAATTTGATTGTTAAACACTATGCTAAACCAAATCGCTGCCCTGACTATTGTCTAACAGCCAAGATACTTATATACATTTTAAAGTAAGTAGGCGAGATGCATAAAAAAAAAAAATAACAATAATAATTATAAAATACCAAATATCCGTTTCCCAAAGAAACAATAAATATATTGTTTGTTGGGTTAAGCAAAACTATGGATTAATTAAATAGTTACGAAAACAATCTTATTACGAATTAACGTAACATTTTAACAATCGTTTTATACTCGCAGGGAGTCATGTCAAGCTGTTACATTATACCAGCTGATGTATCATATTATACGTATTATTTTAACTAAACTGGAATTTAATATCATAGTTTATAATGTTTGTGTAAATCTTTATAAAACAATATAATTTTATCTAATAGATATTATCATTGTATTTTATTCTGTCTAAAATGTTATTGTCCATTATTTAATATACGGGTATATTAAATGTATAATATATAATGGACAGTATGCAATTATTTACGGGGGAAATGCAATAATTTATCATAAACTAACGTAATAATACTCGTTATCTAATCGATTTTCCTTCCATAAAAAACATAATTATACCGACACGCTACGTAAAGTATTGTACTTCGAAAATAATGTTTTAAATCACAATAGATTTACTTTTGAAATCGAAGATTTCATCGGAATATAATATATATATATATATTTATTAAAAATGTATCTCGTATACCCTACTTCTAAGTATGCACTATTTTATATTTCAATTCCCTTGTGGTTAAATCGTTGAGAATGAAATATGTAGTTCTAAAAACAGATTACTTTTGTAGCCATTGATCCCATGAGGCTGCAACCAGTCAGAGAACGCATCATTGAAAATAAACTATACCGCAGATTTAATTGAGTGTATTTCCAACGGGATGTAGTATCTAATTCTAAATTTTATCGTATGAATAAACTCGATCACACAAAATAAAATTTCGATATACATAAGAAAAATGTGTTAATTATACATTTTTAATACAGTTTGTATTATTTTATTTCAAAGATCAATATTATTGATAATAATGAACATAAAAAACATTGATAATGTAATGACTACCTGTCTGTATTTTTAAATACATAAATGAATATTTCATAACTCACTTTTAATATTTTTTCAATCGTTAAGTTACTATTGATAAAATAGAAATCGTGTTTTCTAATTTATCACAATAAATTCTACAATATTACTTGTGTACTTATTTTTTATGCCTCTATCTACACACACAATTTTCGATTTTTTTCTCGATTATAAAAAAAAAACTCGCATGTAAAATTGTACAACCGTGCATGAATAATTCGAATTTATTTCTACTCGATACACAATCAAATATTGTCAACTATCGACTATGATAATAATTCATACTGAATTTATATCGACAACACATATAGATTCTTTCGATTTAATTTAAAAATTCGATTTACTGAATTTTTTATAATATAAAGATATCTATCAGCATCATATTGTACGTAAAAGTGTGCAGGAAGCTGACGCGCAGTGGCGAGAACGAAAGCATATAGACTGCAATGTGGGGTTTCGATTTTACTGCGTGTCTCTCTTTGCCCCGAATTATTGCCCCGGGGCTATTGTATTTCACTGGTTATTATTCCCGCGGTCCCGAACGATAAATTGAAATTTCCCGTCTTCCCCAGGGAATTCGGACTAATGGTGAAATATGTGCAAATGTTAGTCCTTCGGGACGGACACCAAGCCCGGCTCGACATAAGATGAACTTGGGCGACTAGGTGAAATATTAATGGTGCACATTGTTCGGAGGAATAAGGGTGATTTGACGGAGGGAATCCGTGGACGCACCTAGGGCTGAAATGTATGTTATTATAGTCAGATGTGTACCTACGTATTGTTTCTCTATGAACAAACAAACGCCGAATACATATAGTGTGTATTCCATCAGTGAAGTAGCGATAATATATTATGCGATTTGTAACGGTAAGACCCGCTATACAATAGTCAAAAAAAAAATAATAATAACACGTCGTTAAAAAAAAAAAATCATGAAACTATATAAATCGAATTTTCACAGCCGTACAAATAATGATTACAGAGATAAAATAGTTATAAAAAAAAAAAAAAAATAATAATAATAATAGTAATAAACCATTCAGAATCTGAAATAATGTGCATACGAAATATTAAACTAAAAGCTCTTTAAAATATCGCAACAGATTTATATATGAAAGCGAAGTAAAAAAAAAAAAAAACAAATGAACATTTACGATGTAAGAAAATTCACGACAATATGATAAAAAAAACAAAAACAAAAAAGCGAATAAAGAATTCGAGTGTAGAACCCTCGTTTCACTCGCACCCCGCACAGAAACAGAATAATGTTGTATTATTATTATAAATTTGAACGGGAAAATCGTTAATAATACTTAAACTTTTCGCGCTTGTATTATTTCTCGTAATTTGTTTCCATAAAATGTTTACGGTTTTCTAGAAATTTATCAAGAAAATATAATTTTAAAACAATTTAACCATATGAAGGTATCGTCGTCCGTTTTCCCGTTTACCCATATTGGTACATAAATTGACAACATGAAACGTTAAGTAAAAATATCACGTGTGTTTTACTTAAAAATTTACGAGTCAAAGAAAATAAAAAATAAAATGGCAATTTATATTAAGGTATTTTATGAAATCAATGATTTTTCCAATATTGTTAAATAGGTAACTTTAATTTTATTATGAGTAGGTATGAATGGGATTCCAAAGTAATTTGCATTGTTTTTTAAAGCTTATTCATTGCGATGCTTCTTTTGTAATACATTCGTTTCAAATAATTTTTAATGAAAATAAGACACTTTTTTTTTGAGCATTTTTGAGATTTTCGAATTTGAAATTGTATTTAAAGATTTTTACTTCGCTAAAAAAACTATTAAGTGCTCATATTTCCTTATTCTCGGACAATATAGAAGCCCAGATTTCTCTAGTGACTATAGTTTCGTTACAAATCGGTTTACTGTATTTTTAATTTTACGGTTTTCGGACAATTTTTTTATTTTAAACCCGCCATTCGGAATTTTTAACGTATATTTGGTGTTTCACGTACAACATTCCCAGTGCTAATTATTGCGAGTGTCATATTATTTTTATGATTATTTGTATAGACACCGGCTGACAAGGAGGGCGAGTGTATAAAATAGATCCGAAAAGGTTTAACAAATTTTAATTAACGAGTGGCCGTATTATACGCGTTATATGCGTATAGCCCGCAGAAGTTAAATAATTTATGAAAACCCGAGCCCAGATTTGTCAAGTTTCGCGTTTTCCCCGTCTCAACCGTGTCCACACAACCCTTTTTCCGTCTCCCTATCTCTCTCTCTCTATCCTACCGTCACATCATATATACAGAATGCACACGCTGCATACATACATACACACATACATATATACATGCATATATATATATATATATACTCCCTCTGTCACATCTGAATATTTAATCGTTCATATGCACATGTGGACATTTTGAAAATTAATAATGAACGCCGGACTGAGCCGTTTTAACCGCATACAATATTCAAAACGACGTACCGAAACCGTAATAATAATTAATTACCGGGTGTCCAGTCGTATATCACATCGTATCATCAACGTTATGTTATTTTAAATATTTATTAGGTGTAGGTACCCATACATACATATAATACACATATTATACGCGATTTGCGGTTTTTCATACAAGTAATAATAATTATTATATAGTAGATGTCACATGTGCTTTGTTTTGTTTTTATCCGACCAATAATTATATTACATATTGTTTCACGCTGCCGAGCGATTTTCAATGGGGAAATTGTAAGTATTAATATGCAACGGTGCCCGAAATATCATCACTCAAGGCGTTCAGTAAGTTTTCGTTTTTCGCACACGTTCAATAATAATCGTAGTTATAGGGCGGAGTCGCCGCGTACGGCTACGGCCACTATTTTTTGTTCTATTTGTAAATAATTATTTATGGTCATCATTTTGTAAATTTATGAGCCGTATAATTATATTAATGTATTCATTTGCATTGATTGATTTACCGGGCGATATCAATTGTTAGAAAAATTGTTGACGTCACAGGTTGCCGCAGAACGAACAATTTTAAAATACTAATACGAATTTCTCGTTCTATTATATTTTTATGATCTTGAAGTTCAATAACCGTAGATTTGTAAAATCAAATATTAACAGAAAACTATTCTTAAGATGGCCACAGGTGACTAATCTGTTCTATTCAGAAAAAAAATCTATATATAAATATATATATATATATACTATAAATGATTATCGTCGGGATTGTGTCAATTATCTATTTATATGTATAAACGATCCTGAATGATATACCACTTGTTGAGTGATTTTACAATCACGAAACGTGGTTTCCCAGACCGGAAAACCAATTATTGTATAACCGTTACACAAAAAATAATTCAAATATTTATTTTAAAAACGGTAACGAATAATATCTTCGATTTCAGCTTAAATAGTAGTTTGACGATACACACACGATACATTTTATACGGCTGATCAACGTGGCAGGTTAAAGGACACTAAATTCAACAAAGTTTTATGTATAAAAACATGTATGAATAGCGATACTCTGAATAAATACTATGGCGGCCAAGAAAACCTCTTTTTAACCGTATACCGTAACTTTCAAGTTAACTGAGTAAAATCGTGTAATACACGGGGGCTCTAACAAAGTTGAACAATTCCCTACAGAACCCTCTTAAAGTAAAGAAATAACGGGATGGATACCTAACTAAATCGTATTTAAACGTCATGAATATTTCCCAATGAAAAACAAATATTATTGTTTCATTAAAGAATACAAATAGAAATCAACGGAAAGAAAATTCCACGGTATTATTAATTTATAATATTATTATGTGTACACAAAGTAAGTAAAATAAGTAAATAATTGAATTTAGTTAATTTTAATTAATACAATTTAGTAAATTCAATAAAATACCTGTGAATCATTGGTACCATGTATACGTGGATACCCGGGAACTCGATTTGCTTTCTGAAATGTGTACGTGATGATGAGGAGCACCCCATAAAAGTTAAAATCAAATTTTGATACCAATTGTAATCGGTTTGTAAAGAAAAAAAAATTGAATTCAAAAATTATTAAAATTCAATAAAGCTACTTTATTTAAAACTCGAAAGCAAATAAAATAACACGACAAATATCTTGTAATATTTTAACAATTACAATAATAATATACAGATACTGTCAATTGAATGCAGTTTATTAAACACACAAGTTATGTTATTAAATTTAATACAACTGTTATATTTAATTTCTTACAATTTTTGAAAATATATGCTAAGTACATCCGTTATAATATTATAGAGGTGTAGGGACACTAGGGACCGGTACATAAATATGTATAATAAACGGTTGGTAACAGTCTTTACACAAATAGTGCACTCTTTTTTTTTATTAAGAGAAGAGTTTTTAGCCGAGAACGTCCGATGATTTTTTTTTTTTTAATTTGGCTACTGTGAATATGATACATACATGAATATGCGAATCATCATTCATTCGTTATCTTTCAATTAAACTATCAATATTCAATCGCTACGTAAATTCCGTTAAATTTAAACATGCGGTTGGGTGTACCATTATATTTGTTCAGCATTTTCATTTGTCAACAAATTTGGTAGTGTACATGATAATTATCTTTTTCCTAGAATACATAAATTTATATATTATATTCGATTTACTTTGTAAAATGACAACACACTGAAAATATACTAAATAACAACACCCAACTACTTTTTGAGAATTAAATGAAGGAACCTAAATAAACATTTTTACAAGAGTATCAGAGTATATAATATACTTAATATAGAACATGACATGTACACATTCTGTATCCGCAGGAGGAACTAGGGGATTTTTCCCTCTATTTGGGTTATTTTTACCATAATGCAGCATAATAATACCAATAAAATTTGCATATTATTACATATATTTGCCCGCTCTTCTCGATAAATTTTTGCGGATACACATGATATAAAAAGTTATTTGATGTTTAATTTTAAGAGGACATTGTGCCCGCATGATAGTTAGTCAACTGGTCCAACTAACCGGTGACATACTAAAAAAAGAATATTTACTTAATTTTAGTTTAAGAGTAAAAAAACCAACTATAAAATAAAAAGAGAACAATGTTCCGTAGTGCTATACATATTATGCGGTTTTTTTTCCGTTATTCGCTCAATATAGAAATAACGACTATTCCAACCTTTTTAAACTATTGTAATTTTTCAATAGATTTCTTTTTCATCCTGCCGTTCGAGAAATTGTTTTCTTTTAATTTTCGAACAGCCAACAGGCTTTTACCGTAATATGAAAATTACGCGAGTTCTACATTATGGCCACTTAAGCATGTTTTTGCTGTGTTGTTGACTAGACTGACACATGTGGATGTGGCGTCCTTTTAAGTTATGAATTTCAGCTTTAAACGAGCTTATATAAATTATATAATCGCTGGATGATTTATTTTAATATTTATAAAATTCGGCTATTACACAATTACCTCGCATACGTTTCATATACGTACTATAGTACAACTCATTGTAGAACTTGCAACAAGTTTTATTTAAAAAAATTAATAAAATTATTTTCATTGATTCATCGTCGTCGTATAGCCTCGTGACTTTGCGACCCTGTACGTTTTAGCAGCCACCGTCACTGCTCTGGAACATTATCTCCCATGCTGTCACTTCCGACCCCTCGAGATCTTACTGCATTCCGAACGGGTTCATTAATTAAAATAGGCGAAAATAAATACACTACCACATTATAAACATGGTTTTGTAAAGTTCTGCTTCTAATTAATAATTATTAATCTGTTTGCTAAACATTCGAGATTCAAACAATGCAAAAGATAGGCAGCTACTCAAAGTAAAAAGGAAAATGTTCTTACGTTTTAATGAGAACGACGACATAAAGACGACGTAATATTCCTTTGGTTCAGCTTGTCATTATCCTTTAGTGATCGACTCGGCGAATCATCAAACCACGGGTCCACGAGACCACGAGACTGATATAGTATACATACCATCGGTTATATAGGCATTGGGTACCTACTCGTATAATAATGACATCAAAAGAAAATAAAAACCTTTAACCGACAAACTCTTTACTCAGCACGTGTCCCCGCAATCGTAATCCTCTATTTAAAAAAAAAAACCTACAACATCATGGTGCATATACCACGCGATGGTATGACCGCGTAATATAATGCCGTACAGATTATACCGGAAGTCACCGCAGTCCGTCGTGGACGGAGGCGAGAACGTGAAATTTCGCCGTTTCTATAATATTGTTGTGTAGACCAATTAAAATCACCAACATTTTAGAACAGACGTACCGTAAATGAATTACGGCGGCCCGCGTGGTTTCATACTGTTGTTAAACTGCGGCAGTATTATTGTAGCTGGAACGCGCACGAGTTGTTTGAATTCGTTTTCGGGGGGTTCTTTTTTATTTTTTCTTTTCCGTAATTTAAATAATTATAATATCATCATCGTAGCGAACCTCCACGTACAACGCAGATTTATTTCCACCGTAATATATACGCATCGCTGGACCCGACAACGGTCAGATGGACGAAATATGCCATTATTTCAGCACTTTCTTTTAACCCCGTGAAAGTCGTGTTACATCCGTCCCTATATATATATATATGAAAACAAATATTCCACAGCACTGACGTGCAGTTTTAAGCGGAATGCAAAATACCAAACGAATAATTAAAATTATAACGCTTTACGCTCTTATATTATTATAAAAAAATACCCGCCATTTAACAGTATTATTAAATCTGCGCAGTATAACATAGGTACCCTTTATACATACTAGTAACTACGTTTCAAAAATATATAACATATTATATTATTATTTATAAAATTCAGTTTGATTGAAAAAACTATTGTTATTATTATTTTTTTTATCTAAAATACTTGTAGTTTTAATTTAGTTAACCAGTCAAATTCTGTTAATCTTCTATCTTGATAGGCCACGTCTAATAAAATGTGATATGACGGGCAACTTTCGTCAAAATCAAAATTTAATCCATTTTAACATTAATCGACCGTGTAATGCAACTTCTCCTGTCAAACAATTAACTAGAAACAATTTCAATGGTTTCAATCCGTACCTGTATGGCCTAAATATAATACTAACTAAACTCGAAAACTCAACGACCATTTATGTATGTATATTGTATAACCTATAAACTTAATCGTAAACTCCATAACCATTAATCGAACATTTTATACCCACACTCGAGTTTTATAATCCACATGAATCAATATTAATCTCTAATTTTTCATCTGATAGATTAGTATGATATACAATAGTATAGTGGCTAATCCTCTTAAAAAAAAAAACCAATAAAAGCCTCGAAATCCTCCTAATATTATAATTAATTTTCACCAAAAACCGGCTACTTAATTCCTTTTTTTTTCTTGATATATTGTGATATTTTTATCGGATTTTTTATGACCAAAAGAACTCAAACTCGGAAATTATCGAGAAAATAGGGTGCTTTTTAGCTTTGTCAACTCCTACAGACTCAATTGAAAATAAAGTTAGAGTGAAATACTTAAAATGCACAAATTCGTATATTCATATTTTAAGTATTTAAGGCTGTGAATTTTGCTTGTTTTAACTTTCAGTCCCCTACCCAACCATTTTTTTGTTCAGATTTCATATTTTCGTGGAAATTACCAGGTTTGAAATACCCATGAAAACTATTAAAAGTAAATCACTTGGTTTAAATGTGTTTTTATCAATAACATTCTCGTAAACGATGTGCCTTTAAAAGGTTTTACTTCTAATGCCCAAATCACCGTATGTTTGTTTACTATCAAATATTTCGAAAACTACAAGAATACTTATTTGGTAAAAACAAAACTTTGTTCAATTTGTAACACAATAATAAAAAAAAAAAAAAAAACAACGGAATATTGTAACAGAAAAAAGTCAACAGGGGAAAATTTGACTAGTGTCGTTGCTCTGCTACTCATAAGTATTTTGTTCGTAATATTATCCAACGTTTTATTATAAATTCTGAAATCGATAACTTTCTTACTGAATGTTTACTCACTCACAAATATTACGTTAGTATGTTTAATTCAGTAGCGTTAAATGTATCCAAATATATGTACTTATATTATATTTTAAAATAAAAAAATATATATCCCGTAGTGGGTAATAAAAATAATATAATCAAAATTTGCGGACATTAAAAAATATAAAATTTGCATTGGTTATCCGTTTTAATTAGATAATAATATATTTGTTTAGAAAGTATATTAAACATATATTAGAGGTTTTCAACAGTGACGTTTCGCTATTATAATTACAAAATTAACATTTATAACCGACCGCTCAGTGTTGTATTGGCTGCCGTAGGCACGCATGATACCCCAAATTTGAAATATTAATTTCAAATGCCCGCGGGGATGGTCGGCGATGAGCTTTTATTTATTTACGAAGTACGCGAGTATAATACACGCATAAATGTATTTATAAACGGTTGACATGCTAAAAATTCAAAACATACGACTACACGTAGTGATATAAAGGGGTGGTATTAATGTCGGAGACGGCACGGTAAACGCAGTAAAAAATGTAAATCCGGACAATATCTCGTAAGCCGTAATGGACACGCTTCTTTAATATTAAACTTCCGCCGCCACGCAGTGATACGCGCGTTTTTACGTAGGTAACACACGCCGCGGGTTCAAAGATTCTACACGCGGCTCCTTTCTTCCGTACACGTTTGTTCCATTATAATATCCATCGGGTATACAATATAATATAAATTACCACAAGAGGACATTATTGCGGATGAACAACGGAATTCCATATACATAATTCCGTCGGGCCCGCGCGCGTGTGAATGATTATTGTAAAAAATGCACAGTGGATATAATATAATATATTATACTATTATACAGGTGTACGCTTGAAATAACGCCGAAAATGAGTGTTCGCTTAAGTGCAATCCGTGTAACTGCACACACATTATAATATTATTTCCGGTAGAAATATGCACTGCACATAATATTATTATAATATGTACAATGTATGTACATTGTGCGTGTATAGTAAATTCATTGCATTTGCGTATCTAGTTTTCGGTCATTTCAGTTTTGTACGATATTTCCGAGAAATGTGTTTTCCGAGTTGGGTATACATTTTGAACAGCTAGTATGTAGGTACATAATTTATTTTATTATAACAGTAGCCGTCCCATATGGATTTTACCGTGCGGCGTAGAATTGAACGAACCCAAAAAAAAAAAATTTTAAAAATTAAAACTTTTTCCCCCGCGTTTCCCCGTGACTTCCCATTTCCACGTAACCCATCCCTATCCCAGATAACCGTTGTTAGCCGGTAATTTATTTTTTAAAAATGCTATTTCCTTTCCCGCGACAACCAGATCAACTAATAATAATTGTTATTTTTTTTTTTTTTTGCATCCGTGTCGCCAAAGCAATTCTGAAATCAACAAAAAAATTAATTCAACTTTCGTCCCGAACATACTACAAATCGTGTGTCAGCCACTCTATAAAGACGTTGAATTTTGAAAATCCCACTGTGATATCCACGCGGACCCGTTCATCCGCTTCTTTGTGTAAAATATCGAACCTCTGCATACGCGATAGATTCAAGTGTGCATCGCACACACACACATTTCGTGTGCATCGTAATCATCGTAAAATCAAAACGAAATATTCGAACATTATGTATCACCATTAATTACTTTTGTAATTTATCAAATTGTACATCAATGTATTATTCAAATACGCCCTCCAAAAAAAAAAAAAAAAATTGATTGTATTACCTATGATTTGCAACAAAATAATACAAATTATGATATTTTTGTAATACTAATTTGTATTGTTATTCAATTTTATAAACACAGTTTACCCGAATTTTTTTTAGAAAAAAATAAACAAAATCTGTAAAGAAACCTACCGCGTTAATACGCTAAGTATAATGTAAGATTATACTAAATTATAGTTTGTACATTTGTTTATAAGTTTAAAACAGCCAGTGTTTATATAAGCACACGAGATGTTAAAACGCGGAAAAATAGTGTAATGAGTGTACTAGTATATTGTATATTAATGATTCGAATATATCTTACGTAATAACGTTAATGTTACAAAATACACGGAATTTAAGTACAATTCGTAGTTCTTCAACGTAAAGGTCTGTCTGTGTAGGTAGGTGTATAGACTATATTCTACATGGCCATAAAATGTCTCCCGGTGGACCAAACTTCGGTAGTAAACTCTTGTAATAGGCCGAGCATATATAACGTGTGGCCCACCCCCCGATATAATAATTGTCATAATAATATTATTAAAGCAAAACGATCATAATTTGGCGGTCTGAAAGTTTCATTAAAAAGTTAGGTTCACCGAGGAGGGGACTCGGCTCGTCGAAGAGAAATGTTATGCAGAGGATGCTATACTATACAACCGTACCCGCGCTCTACAGCATTAGTGCGATGTTTTGCTAATTGCATTAGCGGTTGCCGGGGACAAAGCCACCTGAGACCTGATGAAATATTACTCTCGCTTCAATGTCGTCCGAAGGGATGATTATACGAACGAAACGTATATATAATATAGCCTATAGCCCCTCTATATTCTTCGCGGCCTCGACTAAAGCGTTGACCTGTTTCTACAAGTCCCAATCTATAGTAATGATAACGGTCTTGTGCATAATATCCTATTGAAATATACGAGTTTATGACGTAGACCAAACCGCAAGTGTATGTATAAGCAAAGGTGGAAAAGATTTTATGTTTATATGCGCATTATATCCACAATATTAAACAAATATTTTGCACGACTTTGGCCAAACCCCAACAAAACGGATGTCTCCGCTTTTCACCTTAGTAATAAACAGGTCAACCACGAAACGTTACGTTCAGTGGACATAGGTATTGTTACACACGACCCCCTATTCCAAACACACTTATTCACTGACTCGCACAACAATCACTTCAGTGGACTTAAAATGGTTTTCCAAATTTTCTCCAATATTATAAAATTTGAAAATTATTTTTTACTTTTATTTATACTTACATTAATCTACTGCCCGATTTCCATTCAAGAAGAAGGGATAACTACCATTTTTACAATCAAATAATATGACATTTTCGAACAATAATCTGGTGTAAAAGTTTTCTACTTCTGCTCGCCCAATTCTAATTACAAAAACATATTTTAAATTTTTGATTTCTTGTGTAATTTTTATAGTAAAAATGTATTCAACGGTTTTATTTAAGTTATAGTACATGATGAGTTAACTTTTTTTTTTCTTAAAATAAACTTGAACTTTAAAACTATTACAAAAAAAAAAATAAAAATAAAAATATTTTTGCTACAAAATATATAAAAGTATACGAAGCTAAATCATATTTTATAAAATAAATCTGGAATATATTATTTTACTACAGCTTATTGGTTTAAATGTATGCAAAAACGAATCGATTTCAACCACCTCAACAAAGGTTGTTGCAAAACTCAACTCGCAGAATTAGGTGTAGATTTATCAACACTGGGAACATATTATAGTATCGCACTTGTGTACTTAGCCGCAGAGTATTGAGCCCCCATAAAACAGCTTACAAATTTAAAACAATGGACTATGATATGCATATTATTTTCGGTACACGGTCAGTCTTGGTAATTTTTCACTATGTAATTGGCCCTACTATATTTTACGAGTAGGGACCATGGCCAGTTAGTTCGAAAAATAAAAAATCATTGTAAAACGTGTAGATATACCATTTTTTGGCCTTATAATAATCATATTCACATTACTGCAGATAGAAAGCAATAGGGTGACTAACTCGGTCGAGATCCATCAGTCATAATAAATATAGTATATCAGTCATAACTCTTCCGCATGCACGTGCACGGTCACGTGTCTCATGTGCGCTCGATAATGGAATTTCACACCCTAAATATAATATCCATACATGATACTGGCAAGTCAAATTGAACAAGATAATTTGCAAAAGAAAATAATGACAACATTTAAAATAAAATATAAATAAATAAATTATGAAATGTAAAACTTACATGCGTACTATGAAAGTAAAATAATATCAGTTATAAGCTAGAATTTTTTAGTAGAATAAATTAATAACTATTGAAAATTAAAAAGTAAAAATTTGTTATTTATCTGCAGTCCCTTTTAAAATGAATACATACCTATATCCTACATAGGTTTTATAAATGATTATTCCTACAATAATATTATACACTATAATCGATGATATCCATATCAAAAGATCTAAATTTCTAAATTTGCTTAAAGCCGAAACTCGCTAAACGCTGTTTAATATACAATTGAAAACATTCAGACTTGTAAAATATTTAGATAAAAAAAATACAAATATTTGAATGAACATTTTTTTAATATACTTTTTTGTTAATTACTCAATATTATATTTCAAACAAAATGTTGAAGTATTCGGATTTAAAATCAATTATATATTCTAAGTGGTTTATTATAATATTTGAAATTGTGTTCCATATTTTATTTTATTTAATTGAATCACATCATATGTCAAAAGTTAAATGGATTCCAAAATTTAACTAGTATTATACCAGTATTATGTAAAAAAAGAAAACTGAATATTTACGTCTTTAGTTTCAAAATATAGAATAATATGTAAAAAAAAAAACGGATATACTTCGCACGATAAGTGGGCCACTGTTTTAGGTTGAGAATGCAGGATATAGAAGGAAATTTAATGTTTATCTGTATGCAACGATAAACGAAAAACGATTTTGAGCGGAGTTCGGTTATACATGTTTTAAAAGGTCGTAATATTTACAATTTTCGTCGAAATTTGATAATAAAATTCTTATGAAAAAAAAACTTCATTAAACTCAAATTTTTGTTGTTGATTATTAAGTACAAATTATATTGAATCTCCTGTAAAGTTTTCATGCATTTCTCAGAATACCTATCGAATAAAAATTACAAATAAAACTCGCAAAATTAACATGCCTATAAATATCTCAAAAATCGTTCAAATGTGTAGAAAATTTAACCACATCCAGAAAAGGCAAATATAAGTTATTGTCCAAATTTTAATTTTCTACGAACATAATGAACTGAATTAAAATAAAAAAAATCAAATTAAAGAGAATAAAAGCATTATTTTCGTAAATTTTCCTGTTTTTATCGGGTTTCTTCAATTATTATTAAAACTGCTTGGAAAATCAAAATAATCACTTTGTGAACAACTAGATAAAATTTTCTTTCTGAAAAAGTATTACATTTGAAAATCGGAGTAAGATTTTTAATAAAATTGTGCACATAGTATAAAAAAAATAAAAAATAAACATTATTGTAAAACCAATTAACTTATTCCTCATTACACTAAAAATCTAAAATAAGATTTGAAAGCAAATAATTTTCAATAGTACCTATTTATAATAATCTTACTTAAATGCATATTTTAATTACCTTCCAAATAGATATTTGTAATACAGTGGCGTTCATTCTCTGTATTATACTCTTAGCTCAATTCATCATTGAGCTCGTTATTAAATGCGTGTCTTAATGCATTTTCAAATCAACCCCCTCCCCCTCGGTTATCTTGTCCTGAATCCGCCTCTGAGTGTATAATATTGTTATGCTTTAAAATTGAGTGCATAGATTTGATAAAGAGTATGATATTTATGAAATATTTTTCATATCGCTTTTACAGTGGTGTTTCTAGAATTTCGAGTAAATTAAATTTAAAAAAATAAAAAAAAAAAAAACACCTCCCAAGTGAATATCCAAACGTTTTCGGTTAAATCGCTGTAGAGTATACGCGTATATTGCGTATATATATATATATAATGTTGATGAATGTGATGACATTTCCACCTTATACGAGCCGATAAATCCGTCAGTATACGAAGGCATTGTTTTAATTTAGTCCGAGCAGACCTCATATAAACTGTGCCATATGCGCCCTCCGTATACAGAATTCCCCCTCTCTCTCTCCTCTTAAAACATATATACTGTGCCTGTGCATACGTATCAAACAATTGCCGAAATGCAAAACCCACGGGTACAATTACTGCAGGGAGTACTGCCCCGCCGCCGCCGCCGTTGTCGTAGTCAGGACACCAGGTGTTGCCGTTTAAACCGACCCCCCGGTATATTATTATATTCGATGATACACCGATTGTCAAAACACAATAGATTCTCCACTGCAGTGATATACGCCGATAAAATAAAATAAATATGATATCATTAACAACGACTCACGGGGGTAAATCACTCTCATCCAATTCGGAAAATATGTTTTTTTTTGTATATCATATATATATATATATATATGAAAATGGTAGAATATTTACGCGTACATACGAAATAATACGCGAGTACCTACCCTATATTCATTATACTAAGAGCACTTACATCGAGATTGCATGTATCTGCGTATATATTATAATATATATGCTAGCAGTTGCGATTTATTTAAGTCGTATTATAGTAATTTTAAACTTAATTTTTAGTTTATGTCAAGTGTTGTTCGTTGGATACCATCTAGAAAACTTTGCCAACGAAATCACGCTCATCACTTAGGTATTATATTTCGCGGAGTAGGTACCCATCAAGTTGTTGGACTTCATCATAATATTTTTTTAATATTTTAAAACAAACTTTCGTGTAAAGGTTATATTATGCACTCGGATTAAAATTCTGTACCACAACTTTCTACGATATTTCAGAAAATAATTAATATTACAAAGTTTATTATCCATCAATATCTACTTATCAAAATTATGAAAACAATGTTATAAAAGCATTAAGAAAATACAATATTCGTAGATAACATTTTGTTTTTTTTTGTTTGGTCAAACAAAGTGTATAATTTTAGTTTTTGTTTTTTTTTTTTTTTTTATTGAAAAACAATATCTACACATTTTCATAATATTAATTTGATTGAAATAATATTTTGCGGTAGGCTTCCTAAACGTTTTACAATGCTAAAAAAATATAATAATTAAAAAGATAGTCCAAATGCGACCAATCACATATTCTTTCAGAATTCAGAATAGCCATCATGGCTTTTCTTTTTGTTATATAAAGCTTGACTTCATAATATGACTTTTGCAGCTAAAAACGATGTACTTAAACCATAGAACAACGCAAGAAAAATCAAAGTGGAAGGCGGTAATATAAAATTTAACATTTATATTACTCTAACCTGTACAAATATTAACGGGTAATTTATATTTTGGAGGAGGAGAGGGGTTGAATAACACTGCCCTTCGATCACCACTGACCTGAACATTTTAATATAAACACAAGGTTTTTAAATATTTTTTATCGATATAATAATATCCTAAGGGTACACAAATTTAAAATAAAATCATTTAATTCGAATGAGGTTATTTTTGTATAGGAGTTAATTTTTATAAAAATTTAAACATTATGTTGAATATATATTTTTAAAACTATCCGAATCAGCAAATGTATTTATTCTGAATAATTTTTCCTTTGTTTATTCTAATATGCCTATTAACTATTCCAAAGATTAAAACAAGAATATTCTTTACATGTCTATAATATTATGTAAAACGTCAGAGATGCGACAACAAAGGATACATCAAGATTGTTATCGAATATTAATTTTTTTGAAATACCTACTTTATTATACATACAATATTTCATACTAGGGTGTAATCAATAGGGCCCAGAAAAAATGCTCCAAAAATATCGAAAAATAAACTATGGAAAATAGTTAAAAATACGAAAAAATAACTTACTTGTATAGGCTTAATTGAAAAATTAATGAAAAATGACTTAAACATGTTTAAAAGATGTCATAGGATAATGAAGACGAGTGCAACCACTGTATATAGATAGTTTAATGTATACCTGTAAGTAACGATAGACCATTGCTTACGAAAAAACGATTCTGAGCGGAATTCAGTTGATAGTGATGCTTTGTCATCAATATATATGTCATTTTATAGTAAAAAATAATTAAATAGGCTTCATATATTTTTTTAATAATAACTGTTTAATGATGTACCGATTTTCTCAATTTTCCTGCATTTTTCCCTGTTTCCCCATGTTTTATCCCGATTTTTCACATTTGCTGGAAAATTTTCTGAGAAAATCGGAAAAAGTACCTTTAAAGTATCTCCTAAGTGAGATTTCCTTTAAGAAACATTGCTGTCATTGAAATTTGGAACCAGATTGGTGTTAGAAAAATTTTGCATAGGAAAAAAAATAGTATTATTGTAGTAATATATTTCGTACATTTTTCCGTTTTTTTCGGTTTTTCAAATTTTATGAGAAAATTCTTTAGAAAATCGAAAAATGATCACTCCGTACTGATTTCCTTTCAGAAAATGTGCTACACTTAGAAATCCGAGCAAGTCTTCTTATAGAAAAATTGTTAAAAATAAAAAAACAAAAAATAAACATCTTTGTAAAACCATAAGCTTCTTCGTTTCACTCAGAATCTAAAATTCTCTAAAATTGAAAAAAAAAAATCAGTAAACGTTATTTGTTTGAACTCGAATGATGCATATTATTGATTAATAAATGTAAGATTATAGATAAAACATTATAAAAAAGTATAAATACAACGATTGGCAATCTATATTGATCAAAATTACGCAAAATGTATTATTAATGGGCGTTTTGAACTATCAAAATGCTAAAAAAAAAAAAGGCTCTAAACTAGAAAAACATTCAAAATAAAATGTTCGCTTTTGAAGTATCTGTTATATGGATCGAATCACGCACTCGAAGGAAATCATTGGCCTACACCGTCCTCCTGAACAAACGCACTCCGCATTGATATGCTGCCCATATAGTAATCACTAGTATTTATTTATAATGTTAATCTGTATGATATTTGATATTTGTATTCATAAATTTAATACCGTTACGATTAGCGTTACATGTTGAAACAAATGACTTCTGCAATATATCATGATATTACATTCGTTTTAATCGCTTATCGTCACCATAATAATGTGTAATAAGTTATAGTATTTAAATAAAATATACGCAAATAAATCAATAGTTAATGCGACTGGAATAAATAATAATAAACATATATATATTAGTATAATACATATATTATACTAATTATTGTTTAAACAATTTTCGTTTTATCTTATATTTTATTTATGTTCGGTATTGCAGGTCCCCGCTGTAATGTCACAAACGGTTGTACACACGCATATAACAACGGTCATTAGCACATTGAACATACGGCTTTGCAGGGGGAGGGGTCGTCGTCCCCGCGCAGAGAGTGTTCCTCAAACGTTAAGCCTTTTGTAGCGGAAAACCGTCGCATAATCATGAGCCCATAAAACGGTCGTGATAAGAGAGTGCGAATGGGGGCGTCATTAAGGGGAATAACGCTTTGATATCGGCAACCGTCATCTTTAATTTCCTATTTCTCGCGGTATTATCGTTTTAAAACGATTCGCCCATTGATGCAAAACATTCGATAACGATTCAGACTCCGGTCTGAGAAAAATAACGTACCTATTACCTAATACCCACCTAGATACGTATAGTTTTTCTTTTTAAACGTAAAATAAAATTAAATTGAGCGTCTATAACATCGTGGCATCACTATTTTTTTTTGTTTTTTATATACTATAATACTAGGTGGCGCATATACGTTGATCCAAAATGTCGGTGTATAGGCAGTGATATCACATTTTAAAGAATGTATTGAAGTAATATGTTTTTTTTTTTCAGTAGGAGTAGGATTTACCTCGGTATCTACAAATGAGTATAAAAAGTTACGATTTGATAAAAAAAATGTATAGAAAATTATATCCGTTTTCGTTAAAATTATGATCGCCTTAGTAATTTTCTAGTATAATATGAAAAACTCGAATTTATATTAAATTCAAAAAATAACTGGGGACGTTTGTGGCCGCTATCTTAGGTGGGTGATTGGGAACGTGTAATACCTAAAGTTATTTATTATACCTATAACCTACGATAATCCATTGATAACGAAAAACGATTCGGAGCGAAGTTCGGTTATATATATATTTAAAAGCAGTATATTTACGATTTACGTCAAAATTTGATTTAAAACTCTTTTAAAACATACTAAATTATACTTACTCAATTTTTATATTGACTACTAAATATGACTTAAAATAAACCTCGTATTAAAATTTCGAATATTTCTGTCAAGTCTAACAGTTTTATCCATAGAGTAGGTACCTACAAACCAAAATTACGTAATAAACTTCTAAAATTGAAATGCCTATAAATAGCTCAAAAATGGCTTAAATATTTGGAAAATTATACCACTTCTAGAAAAAATAAATATAAATTTTCTGTCAAAATTTCAAGTCTCTACAAATATTTTTAACCGAATTAAATTACTTAAACCAAATTTAAAATAATAAAAGAACTATTTCATTCATTTAGATTTTCGAACTAAAAATTTAAAAACTAATGACGAATAACCCTGTATCAACTCCTCTCCCTTTAGTGTTTTTTTTTCTTTAAACAAAAGGTATAGTCTATAATTCTTCCTGTTCAGCGATTTAGGTGTGAAAAAATTAGAAACAAAAACAGTTACTTTTACATATTTTATAACATCAGTATATAGATGTATATGATAACACAAGATGAAACAACAGTCCCTATGGAGAAAAACTAAATAGTTCTCTGGACATGTTAGTCAGCCGAAATAATTTAACAATAACAATATTATAGATGTGTACCGCGGTTTCCACGTAACGAACAATTAAAACGCTATAATCGACTGACAGAAATCGTTTTCAAAATCGTCTCATTCTGTGATTGGCCGTCGTCGTAAACAAAATTACTTTTTAATTTCAATTTATATTTTAATCTATCGAAACTGACCACTATGAGTTATCGATGTCATTCTTACAAACAATGTGTCCATAATAGGTAAACTTCACTCTACTCGCCGTTCTCAAACACGTTTCTTATGGATTTTTAAAATTTGTTTCGCTTTTTATTATTCTATACGCCAATTTTTTAAATTTGTTTACAGTGTATTGTGTTTCATTAAAAGATTGTCATCTCCGTCGCCATTAGAGGTCCCAAGATCCAACTAACCGTTGGGCTTAAATAGAACTCAATATTGTGACCCGTGTGTAGCACGTCATGCTATCGGGCGCGTCCCCGTAGTTGCGGATAGGGGAATGTTCCTGTAGATATATAGGGCAGCCACGAAACAAGCCATACATTTGGATTGGGCGAATAAGCGGTCGTGGATAGTACAGGTTAGGACGGGCTCTCCAGCCTTAGCCGGCAATCGTCCTAGGAGAGAACCCCGATAAAAAAACCCCTGGTAGTAGAGTTAAAATGCAGGGTAAATTTCTCCTTAAAAATCAACCATGCAAAGGCAAATACACAATCAAAAGTTTCCTGAAGCCCTCCTACTGGGAGGGGTCGGACTTCAAGGAACGCCGATCGGGACTGTCTTACCCCGGGTATCGTCATCAGACAGCCAACGAGATAGACAATGTACGAATGGATTAGGAAATGGATATATGGATAATGATGATACGGACTGGAAATTTTAATTTTTACAAGAAGACGTTGTTCAGTGTCATAACAATGGCTATGAACAACGTCTTCGACGTCCACTACGAATATCTTATACCCCAAGATCTCTGTGCGAGTAAAGTGGGCGTTGAACACGAATTCCTACAGGAAGACATGGTTGTAAGTATAAATTACTATCATTATGAATCACCGAAACACGTTAAAAATAATTTTTGTATTTTATTTCAAAAACCCACATTAGTACTGTTGAGACAAAAAAGTTTAACCACGAACGGTATGTAAAATTCCATACCTATAATTTATCGCGGTGAAATAATATGTAGTTTTGTAATAATTTAATTCTTATAAAAATATATAGTACAATCAAGATTACGTATTTTTTTCGTATTATTATAATTTGAAAAATAAAATACATTTGATTATTATTCATTTAAATATTACTATATTTTTTCAGCAAAGAGAACAGCATACAGCCTAATAGAAGCTCAGAAGTATACCGACGTCATCAAGAAGTTCTGCGGAGACAACACCGAAATAAATATTATACTTGAATACTTATAAATCGTGTATTTACGATAATACTCAAAACGAAATCTATTTAAGAAATATTTGTTGTTTTTTCTCGGTAAGACCACGACCGCAGAACTAAACCGCATCAAATTATTATTTTTATTATTATTATTAATAGATAAAATAGCTTATTATTAGAGAAATTCTTATTTATTCATGTTAAAAATGTAAAATAAACAATATTATTATTAAAATGAGTTATTGTTGTTTTTGTTCATATTTTTATTTATATATTAATAAAAATGCATATATTTTTAAATATTTTGGCAAATGTATAAAAGTTATTAACACACAGTCATATTAAGTTATCAATCACATAATATGTATACATCTATTGTTTATTTAATTCCTTAATTATTTAAGTTTAAAATGTATAATAAGAAATATGATTAAAAATCATGATGATTATCATTATGATACTGATTATTAATGTAATGACTGCAAATTTATGAAAAAAAAAACTTTATTTACTTTATACATTTATTATTTATACCGTCAAAATATTTGTTTTGTTTATTTATATTTAAAACTTAATATCTTAATGTAATATTATTTTATTTTCAGTAGCCAGAAATTTAATAGAAGTCCTTGTACTTAGTTCTACAAAACTCAATTGTAGTATTGCTACTATGTTTTATAACGATAGAAAGGTAGCATTGGTGCATTGTACTAAATTATGTAGTTAACCTTTCCTGGTATTATTGTAATGGCTAAAGAATGAACTGTAATAAACACTAAACGATATATGGTTGCATTTACAATTTAATGTTTGTAACAATCGAACTAATTGGTGTCTACAACAAAGCGTATTAGTGTATACGGTCTACAAAAACAAATATTTTTGGTAAATAGTATCAGTTTGGTAATCGCTATATTTTCAATACAACCTAAATTAACTGTGACCACTATAAAACTCAGTTTACCAAATGGAACTTGTAAATTTAACCAAACACATTGTTGTCAGGGGCGCGATCGAAAATGCTGGTAATAACAATCTTGCTTCAAACTTGCTTATTATTGCTTATCAAACAGGCATCGATAACAAAATCTGTCCATTATCGTAATTTATAATATTAGGCACGTAATATAATGTATCGAAACATAATATCAGTCTTCCTTATAATCAATGCTTCACGGAGAACACCTGAAAACGAAATAAAAACCTACTACCTAACCAATATAGTGGAACACAATTCGCGTATACCTTTTTTACTGGACGCAACTAAGGTGCACCGATTTATTTATAACATCGTCATTGTCATTCATGTAACATTGGTCGCAGCCGACCAAGTCTGTCGTCGTTCATTTTAGACCTTACCCATGTGTTTGGGCCACAATCTTGCCGGTGAACGTTGGCGGGATATTGTTCGCACCGAAAGATTGCCGGTATTGTTTCTTCTCAGTCGCGATGACCGAGGAAAAGGAATAAGTAAATAAATTGAAAAGAAACTAATAGTACACACATAATAATATTCGCAATGAATAAAGAAAAGCGTAGGTAAGTACTGTAGAAAATGTATAGCGGACTGTATTAGGGCGGATTGCACAAACGTTCTGTGACCATATACAGAACCATTAGCGCACTTACAGATATGTAAACCGGATTGGGTGTTAATCGAACGTTTTGAATACTTACAAAAGACTGTAGCTAAAACATATAAACTATTGACAGACCTGAAACTGACTGCAATTTACACAATCAAATTCGTATCTGTAATTCTTTGTTCGACTCAAAACTACGGACCGTAATAACTAAATAAAACATAGATTTAAAATAAAATACAATACAATATACGATACGTGAATGACTGTTGACTCGACGGACTGTGATGTTGGACGGCGCAGCTGGATCGCAAACTGAGGGCGAATATTGGGCGTCGTGAACGATGACGGGACGACGAGTGTACGCGCGCTCACGGGGTTCCAGCACCAAAACAAGTGAGACGGTCGCGCGTGAACGGACAACGAAATAAAGAACGACCGAGAGAGCAAATTCGCCTGCGACGAGAGAAAAACTGATAAGAAGAGAACGATAATATCATACGGATTGACGTGCAGAGGTACGATGAGAGGCGAGCAACAGCAGCAAAACAACCAACGGTGGCACGGAGTGGACGCTTGGGGATGTTCAACGTCCCGTTGAGCAGCTGTTCGCACATGATCCGCCAATATTCGACCGTCTACGAACGTCATTTCCGTGTTAGTGAAATCACGACCAAACATTATTTTTTACTCTGCGCCAAGTACTAAATTACTTTTTGATAGTACAAGTTTTTGGTTTCAATATAATATATATATATTAGTATACAATAAGGATTGACTTCCGGAAAATATTCCGATTTTTTAATAATTTTATAAATTACAAGTAGTAACGTGTAGTAAGTTAGTATAAGTTAGTATAGGCTTGTGGTATATCATCGATATGAATTTTTGATTTCAATTGACAATAATTATATCAATTGATTTTTAAATTTTGTATCTTGCAATGCTTTGTTATACATATGTATACAATAGAATCCGCTTAATGGGAATACCGCATAAAGGGGACAACCGCTTAATGGGGACATATTGGCATAGTCCTGAACGAATGTATTCATTTTAGGTAATTTAACTTTGTTTATTGGGGACAAACCATTGGTTATAAGGGACATATATATCTATAAATACCTACTTTCTTATCGAAATTGCTGAGAGGTTAGATTAGATTAGGTTTATACAATTTTATATTTATGTTATTTTTTGTCACCCTTATTTTTGGGGATAAATCCACTAGGAAGTAGTACGAACCTCTGATTTTCAAATGGCAACCTGTATTAAAAATTCAAAAAGTTAAAAAAAATTTGAGTGTTGAAATTTTTGATTGCCATCGATCCGTTGATGAAATATTCCTTTTTTAAGCTTGGGTTGGGGAGAGTAGTAGAGCATCATTTATGTGGTGTTACGACGCGCAGCATGTTAATATTACACCACTGTTCTTCTCCAACCCAAACTAAGAAGTAGAATATCTCGTCTCTGGCTTGACAGAAATCAAAAATGTCAACACTAAAATTTATTTTAACTAATACTCCATCTAATTGTGGACTTTTTAATATAGGGTGCAATTTGAAAATCAATAGGAAGTAATGATTTTACCCCAAAAAATAACATAAATATAAAATTGTTTTTGAAATATTCTAGGAAACAAATTCCGGAAGAATTTGATACTTTTCGAGATAATATGTGTAACCGCTTAAATGGATCATCTGGTATGCAATTTAATCGTTTTTTTTTTTTTTTTTTTCATTAATTTGGCTAATCGGAACAGTTAGATGGGGACAAATAGGTTACCGCCCGATATATCCCCATCAAGCGGATTCTACTGTATATTGGAATATTTTAAGACATTAATTTTTTTCGAATACATCTATTTCACTATAAGAAACAACCAACATAGTCGTTTCGTTGTTTTTTTTCAAATCCAATAATGAGATTATTATAGTCTTTTAAATATGATGTAAATATAGACATATGTAATCACTTTCAATAGATGAAGAATTATAATTTGAATGCTAACTTTGACGATCAACTATTCGGGGTGGGTTAAATTTTATATCAACATGATCAGCTGTTTTAGAAATCCCTTCAAAAATATTTGTAAAATATTATTCGCCGTTTGTTTTATGTTTTTAAATAATTCTAAAAATTATTCTGTTTTTACAAAGGTATTTTTACACATGAAATAGTAAGTTCTAAATAAAACAGATTCGCCAATTCAGCCTTACCCCCTAAAATAATAACTAAATACGCCCCTGATTGTTATAAACAAAACAAATTAAACAAGATACTAAATCTTAATTAAAATCTGTCTCCGTTCAATTATTTTAGAGCTAAATAAATGTTAAATTAATAATAAATTATTGTATTCAAAAAACTGTTATTATAACACTATCGTCGATTATCTTAAAAGTAACTCAAGAAGACATCTATATAAATTTTGATGTTCTAGTGTGTTTAACAATAATCAAGTATAAAATGTTTACATTAAAATTCTAACCAACATCAAGAACTGTAATTCAAATTAAAAATAATTGTAATATATTATTTATAACGCTCACAGCGTTATTTGTCTGCATCCAGAGTATAATGCGAGACGAGCTCATTTGATGTTATATTCTTGTACTAATAAAGTATGATCTATTTAAAATGTGTATAAAATATCATAATGTAATAAAATGGATTGTTAATATTAAACGACAAAAGCAACAATATGCGTATAGTTTATTATCTGTTCAGCTGTTCTTATAATTTATTTTATAATTACAAATTCGATTTAAATTCCAAATAATAGGTAACTTAATAGGTATATATTTCAAGTTTATGTAATCCATAAATCATAACTTAACTTATTTTACGACAAGCCGCATATATGTGTTGTGTTTAGGTAGCAGGATTTTTTTTCCGTCCTAGTTCGTTTTTCCCCAAAAGCCAATACCTAACTACGGAGAACTCCCAGTTACCCAATTAGGTGCCCTTTTAATATTCCGGTGGGACGATAGTCAATCGCTTATTTATAGTATCTACTATAGTGTATTTCTACCAATTATTTTAGCATTTGAATCATTTTCAGATAAATCAAATAATAGGTAACTGGAAACAATAAATATTAACAAATAAAATAGCATTTCGTGTGCAAATTATTTCACTATTAAAATAAAAAGAGCAGATACTGCTGATGGGTATTTTACTAAAATAAGAAGATGGTTGGAAATATAAGATGCATATAGTTATTTAATTTATCGAAAAATCATTGCTAACGAATTTCTCTCCTGATCGAAATTCGATTAAGCATGTTTTAAAATTCTGTAGTTTCTACGATTTCGTCAAAATTTTAATTTAAAATGCTTACAAAAAAAAAAAAAATATTCAATTACCATTAAGCTTAAAATTATGATGAATAACCTTGTGTTAAATTTTCAGACATTTTAACAATATAAAAAATAATATTCACAGAAATTAAAAAATAATATGCAATATGACGTGATTTTTACGAGTTTCATTAAAATTAAAATTTTAAATGTTTTTATAAGAAAACTACTACATTTGGCTACATTTTCTTTTCTCACCACAAAACACAACTTATAATACGTAAATTTGTATGTATTTCTATTTGGCCAAAATGATTTTATATACACATAAAACCAAATAATAACTAAAAAAAATCGAAAATATCAAATGCTTATAAAAAACTCAAAATCTACTAGAATTTTTTCAAAACTATACTACGTCTAAAAAGCGTATTTACCTGTTTAAATATAAGTATTATAATATTATATAAATTATAGGTCTCGACTAATACTTTTAACTAAATTACAACAAAAAAACAAAATCGAAAATAATGAAACCGTTATAATGCCGTAATTTTCCGGGTTTCTTCAATTAATAAGAAAACTACATGTACAATCAAAAACTTGAATTTTGGAATAATAATTCTGGAATAGAATACTATACCGTGACATCTTTTCGAAAATCTTAAATAATACGTAGAATATATAACCCAGATAATATTTATCGTTGTTTTCAAGACTATTTATTTAACGCGTACATTTATTAGTTTCACAATTATATTTTAATAGTTTTGGCATCGTTTATACGTTTGACGTGATGGTGTAATAATATATAATTTTGTTTGAAAAAACTTGAGACAACACTCGTTGTGTACAATATTTTTAATTTCGCAAGAGATTCGACTTCTGAATGCATTCTGTTATCGTACATCGGTACCGCGGTTGAAGTTATTGCATAAAACACAATAAGAACATGCTGGGGAATTGAGATCAAACGGTTTAACAATTTGTTTTCAGTTTAAATACGAATAGTTTTTCATCTCGTAAGAAAATCGATAACAACTTCTATGTGATGGTCTGGTACCGTATATTATTTGAGATTCTAATCGTATTTTTTTTTTTTATTGTTTATGAATGATTTTTCTACCACAAATCTTCCTCCTATCAAAAACCTACAAAAAAAGTTTTCTGTAGAATTTTGGATCTTATTACTTATATTTTATTATTATTACTTTATCTATATTAAAAGATTTAATTTTTTTTTCAAGTAAAAACGGGAATGTTTACGGAAATAGTGGTCTCATTATTTTAAATTCCGTTAGAGATTTGTATTGTAGCAAGGGTTTTATTGGTTCAACTATATGTTTTTTTTTACAGAATATGTTAGCAATTTGAAAACTTATACGATTAAATGTTGAAGAAAGTTTGCTTCAAATTAGTACCTCAATAACGTTAATTATAGATTCGGAGCGTAGTAAGTGATGTATTGGTTTTACTATGATGTGCATTTTTTTTTCATGCCTATGAGCAATTTTTCTACTACAATTCTTGCTCTAATTTTCAAATGTGGTAATCTTAATGAAAGAAATTTTTTTTCTTGGTGGTAATTGATGGTAATTTTTTGATTTTTCAAATAATTGGGAAAAACCGGAAAAAAACGAAGGAAATTGAAAAAATTACAAAATTAATTATATTCAATATTAAATAATATTCTTATGGACTTAAAATTTGGATCGAAAACTTATAATTGTATTTTGTAAGCGTGGTAATATTTTCAAAATATTTGAGCCAATTTTAATCTATTTATAGACATTTTTTTTATTTCTTTACGTAATTTTTATTCGGTAGAAACTTTGTGGTAAACCAAACAGAAATGCTTGAAAATTTTAATTTAACAGGAGATTTATTATAAGTCATACTTATTGATGAATAAAAAAATTAAGTGTAATGTAGAATTTTTTCTATAAGAGTTTATTATCAAATTTTGACTCAAATCGTAAATATTACGGCCCTTCAAAACATGTATAATCGAACTCCGCTCAGAATCGTATTTTATCATAAAAGTTTTATCGTTGCATACACATATAGATAAAATAATTTTATATGTCCTACTTTCTCAACTATTCACCTACAACAGTAACACACCAATCAGCAGTATAAGTTCTTTTTCATTTTTCTCATAATTTTCAGCACATTAAATTATAGTAATAATTCAAAATGTATATTTTTAAAGTACATATTTTTTTAATGTCGGTAGGTATAACTTTTTAAGCGTGTTTACTGTCCCGAAAAAAAAAGTTTCAAAACCACATAAATTGTACTACTAATATTTATAACTAATAACAGAAAAACTGTACAATATATAAAATTCTGCTTGAATATTTTTTCACCATTAATCGTATTGAGCATCTAATATTATATACGAATATTTTATAACACTAAAAATCAAAAGATAATTAGATAAGAAGAATAATTTATTGAATTTTTTTTTTGAAAACAAAAACATTATTGAGTTTTTAATTTCACAGGATTTAACTATTAATGTACATTTTATACTACAATAGAAAAATAATAAGCGATTTAATAAAGGCAATAAAAAATATTGTTAACCTGTTGTGTATTTAGATAGGACAACATGGCAGTCAGTCTAAAAGTGAACAATAAATGCAAGAGAAAAGGAGTCAAGAGCTCCTTAAAAATGTTTTCATTTCAATTGTAAAAAAGAAAAATACGTAGGTAAAAAATGGTTTTTGTACGTTTTCAGCGTTTTTCTATTTGTCTTCTTCTCTCTCGGTGACCCGTAGTTTTTTTAATAACATGGATCCAATGGACCTACTGGTTTGTTGAAAAATGCAATTTTTAAAGTGCCCAACAAATAGTAATAAAAGAACTTTGATGACTGATCTTTTTCATCGTCCGTACAATATTTTTACAAAATTAACTAATGAACAAATTGAACAAAATTAACAATTACATCTTTTAAATTAAATATTATAAAAAATATTACGTTCCTCGTTAATTATCGTTAATTTTCGACTATTTTTTAAGTTTTTTAAGAGTGCATTACAAATTTACATTTTATAAAAATACTTCAACATTAATTGTTCTGTACATTTTTTAAAAACGATTTTTAATAAAATAATATTATACGCGTATAACATCGTACATAATATAATATTTTTTTTTATTTACTACTGCAGTGACTATTATGAAAATATACTTTCTTCCGAACTTTTAAACCTTTTCTCTGGGAAAATATTCATCCGTTCATTGAAGATTTAAAAAGTTTTTTCTTTTTTTTTTAGTCTCAAGAGTTTTACTTGAACATTGTCTTTAATATAAATATATAAATAAACAAATATATTTTGTATATTTATAATATATATGTATTGTGTATAAACTGACTGGCAGCCATTATAAATATTCCCGATTACTTCACCGACCGTCTTGCATCCTATATATTCATATAATCTAACCAAAGCCTTAACTGGCGATAAATCATATAACGCAGCGCTCTAAAGAGATAACCGCGACCGATTGAATGCACCCTTGCCGCGGACTTAAAAGTTTAAGTGTCTAAACTCGCTTAAACTTTTACTTCTTAAGCTCCGATTAAAGGGGCCTTGCGGGATTCTCGAATCATTCAAAAACCCATGTATTATTTCAATCCTTTTTATGTAAATCGTAGGTACCTAGGTATCTAGGTAACCATCTAATTATTGAAGACATTCATAATGATATTCGTCAAAGTATGGTACCGAAAAAAATATTATCAAAATAATAGAAATTTAGGTTTCAAATATAAAAGCATCTGATTTTCTATAAAAACAAGATGATAATAATAATAATCGTTAATTACATAGTTACATATAATAATAATATAAACCAAATCATACCTATGTCTTACAGGTATGTAAATAATAAACGGTCATGGTATGAAGTTACTCGTTTGTTGCCAACCCGTAGATTGGTTTAAAACTCAAATTTTCCAATCTAATCGATTGCTCGTCTTTTCTTTATGTTCTTTATAAGTTTCACTTGTGCAACTATATTTTTTTATTTTTAATTTATCGTTAAGAGTTCGTTCTACAGTTTTTTTTCTTTAAGTCATGCGCTCTATAGCTTACCTATATTATTGTAATATTGTACAACTCTTCTGGTTGCATGTCCAACCGGTAACTATTATAATGAAGACCATCAGTGTTACTGGGTTAATACCTCTTCATTTATTTTCCTCCGCATCCTACTTATCTTTGCCATACACCACCAGTACCACATTTCAAAAGCTGCTAACCAGTGGCGTATTTACGAGGAGATATCAGGGAGACCATATACACTATATATAATATATACCATGTATATATGTTTAAAACCACCTAATCGTGTCACTATCACTAATCATTATAATATGAAGGAGTTTAGATTAGTAACTAAATAGTAAATAAACTAATCCTAATGGCAGCTAGTCATTTGCTTTCAACAACAATATTCGGCCAAAATTACTTCAAAAAATAAACATACATATTATCTCCCTTCTTGAAAAAATCCTAAATACGCCACTGCTTCTAATTTTCTCTGACGGGAATAAGTTTAACTTTTCGTTATTTATTATTAAATATGCTTGCGTTTTATATCGACCGATTTCCTTTCATTATCCAAACAGACCTTGGGCTGCTGTGGCGGCGATATTATTACCCGCGGAATTAATATATTAAATTATAAGGTTCGTCAATAGTAACCGCAGCGCCGCCGGTTAGGTTTTCGTGAAATCGGATTTGTGACGCGTAGTGGTAAATACATTTCGGATTTCGAGTGGAAAAACACGAGTGTATGTATAATATTAATATGATTAATGTAATTCGTAGGTAGTGAAAGTCGTTCGCCGCCGACGATTGAGTTCCGTCGGCGACGACGACGGCGACGCCGCCTGTATTATAACGCCGCCGCACGGAAGTCCTTTTATCCGTCACCGAACGCGGGTACTTCCCCTCGACCGTTTGCACATCCATCACCGCAGCAAATATTTTTCGGCCGTTATACATTATGTGCGCGACTCCCTCGTTTTTAAGTCGCCCCTTTTTTTCCACCCCTTCAACCCCCCCCCAACCGTCCACCCTCTTCTCTCCTTTCCGTTCCCCGTCTTCCGCGTACACCCGTTTCATGACGTGCAACATTAAATAACAATAATAAAATATTATACTACAGAACACGCGGCCCCCGCCCCGCAACACCTTCACCTACATACCTATCCATCCTGCGTCCATTTAACGGTGCCTTTTATTTCACGGGATACAAACACACATACACAGGAGCCACCGCCGCCGCGTAACGTGATAAAGTGAAATATTTCTGGTAATTTTTCACACCTAAAAAAAAAAAAAAAAATAAAAACACTCACATTCGATGCTGTGGTTTAGGAGGATGGGTTGGGGGGGGGTATGTGAGGAGACGCGTTATTTCTTTTTTCCCGCCGAATTTTTTTTTTTAATGATGATGCATTTTCCGTCATTTTTCTCCCTTCTCGCGCCACAGCCAATGTTAATATTACAGGCCAGGTATATTATTATTAAACAACGTTAGGAATTTGCATGCATACGCATCGAGTCATCAATATATATTATATTACGTGTAATAATATTATACTATGTACATTATTATGCCATTTCGTATTAAAAACTTAAAAAAAAAAAATAACAATATATAAATACCTCATTTTTTTTATATAAGTATGCTATACAGTAAAAGTAAACCTTAAAATGAGAAGATAGCGAAAAAAAAAATAAAACGAAAACGCGTTTACCACGGCGGAAAAAACAAACAAAATCAGTACCTACCTACTTACTTTAAAACTATACACTCAAAATTTAGAGCACCGAGTAAACAAACATTAAATTATAAATGTTTATTCTTTCGAATGAATTATTGTAATTGTTCTTAAAAAAGACGATATTATAATGTATTATAATCCGTTTGATTCCTTAAAGAAATTTATTACATCGTTTCATAAACCGTTTCTACACATTTTATATTTAACCTGGATACATGTATATATATATATATATATATATTATAATATTATATACATTTATATCTTTATAAATAACGAATACCACCTACTTCGTTAATTTTTAATAAAAATGTTTTGTTGGTTTTGTTTATTAAATTATAAATATACAGTAATTTGCGAGGAACTGAAAAATACTAAAACAAATACTCGTAAAAACCACACTTTTATTCGAATAGAATAAGACATTTTTTTTTTTTTTTTAACAATTTTCCAATCGTAACAATTTTTTAATAACACTAAAGCTCCTTGTTGTTGTAGTAAAATATTTTGTATAGAACACGAATAATACTTACTGATCTCTTTTATGCAGTTTTTCAAATTTAATAATTTAATTAAGTTCTACACGTTTCAGTTATATTCAGGGATATTATGAATTATTTAAGTGTGCGTTTAATACTTTAAGACCTTCTTAGCAGTATAAAAAGTTTTATAAAAACTTGCATAAAAATTATTTTAATGTCGATAAAATTGATTTATGAAAACTCCGTTAACTCTATACTATACAATATACAAAATAACTCGATGCCGTAGAGTAATTTTAGTTTTTTTTATAGAATTTTATAAGTACAGTTGGTTGAAATAAACAATAATTATTGTTAACTTAATTGAAAATATTAATAAAATATTTGAATACCTACTTATATAGTGTATATTTACAATTATATGGACGTTTTAGTTTAAAAACTATACGTTTTTAAGTTGAATTTGTTAAAATGAATCGTATGTATTAAAAAAGTACATAATCATTTTTGAAATTAGTGGCCAACAATATTCGTCTTTATTTCTCTAGTACCGACATTTTTCCATAGTTTTTACCATCACTACCATTTCCTTCCACTACTCACGGTTCTATAATTTCGGTTGTGAATTCACTGCACCTAGTAGTTTACCTCAACAATTCATCCGTTACTTCTTTAGAATTCCTCTATATAGATCTCTTCCTGGTTGGTTTGCCTTCATTCGAGTTTTGCTTTTAGGTCCGCTGAATTCAGTCTCCTTGTTATAACATTTCCAACCATTTGGATTCATCGGACATTTTTATATTTATTTTTTACAATGCTATTGTTTTACGATTGATTCGATATTATAACAGTATTCATTTTAATATTAAAAATATTTAATATATTCATATATAATTTATTATCCATCTCTCGCTAAACATTTCCTAATTACTTATCGACTATTTTATGCTTCTGGTTTAATACTATAATTATTATTGTATCTTAAAAATAGGTAAAATAATATTATGTAAATATACATAGCAATAATAGCAATATGCGTATAAGGTATCTAAAAAAGAAAAGAAAGTAAATTGAATATTTCTAATGAGCCAAAGTCACGAGATGTTTAGAAACGTTTGTCTTATTATTAATTCATATTCAGTCATATATAGGTATCTACGTGCGATGGTGTTGTATAATTATAACCAGTGTAAAATGCGATTAGTTTAAATTAGTTTTAAAATCATTCTAAACGGCACCTACTGCGACGATGGCGTGTTAAAAGATAATAAAACACGAGCCCATATTTACGTCTTCTTTAACACCAAATATAATAGATAAACGAAGGTCAATGCTGTAAAATTTCAAGTATTAACTAACCATTGACTTTTCCAAAACAAATTTATAACTTTCCATTCAATTATTTTAGACCTTTAATTCTTTGTATTCAGGTATTACAAAATACTGTAACAATACAAAGTGATTCTAATACAAGTGATTAATATTGCCAATTGATTATTTTTCGAGTAGCAAGTTTCACAATGAAATTAAATTTTCAAATCATTTAACTATGTTTTATTATTTTGTATGTATTTTCAACAAATACGTATATTACTGCTATTCGATTTAGATTACAGTGTTATAAACTAGTCGATTTTAAACCAAATACGTATGGCACTCATAAAGTCGCCTTGTAGTTGGCACCTAAGATTTATTGCAATGCAAGTGTTGTAATGAAGATTGTAACACCCATAATTAGTTTGTTATTATGGAGCGCCAACCATTTAATATTTTATCGTAGTAGGTATATACTAGACACAAATTTTAAGCAGTGAAACATGTTTGTCCACCTATTAGGTACAATTTCGTCTACTAGCAATATATTTCTTCGATTTACAATGATAGCACTTTTCCTGGAAGAAAATCTAACTAAAGTGGTACTTTAGGAGGTTATTTTTTGATTTTCCCATGAGTTTTCCCTATAAATAAGAAAAACACAAGGATATAGGGAAAAAACGTAGAAAACAGGAAAACTAAGAATATAATAAGAAAATAGGTACAATATTAAACAACTATTATTAAAGAAAATATATAATGCATGTGTAATTATTTTATCATAATATGACATATATATTGTTGATAAAGTAACACTGTCAACTGGACTTTGCTCAGAATTTTTTTTTTGTTAGCAATAGTTAATCGTTGCGTACTGATATTTATTAAATTTCCCCTTTACTACCTTCCCAACTTCTCTTCTATAACAGGAGTCCACCCACGTGCGAAATCTTTTTTCTGATATATTTCGAAAAATATATTAATCATGCCACTTCAATAAGTATATTATAATTTCCATTTAACGGAGAATAAACATGACATACGAATGCATTTTCATACCATTTGAGTAAATACAATTTTAATTTGATAAATTGTTAACGGAAAATTATTAAAATGTATTTATTTCCATGTCCAATCAGTATACATTATCTAAACGCCAATGACTTAATAAGTACAATTTAAATAGTATTTATTTTGCGACATCTGAATAAAACGAATTTCAAGTATTAAAGAGGAGAATGGAAATTTACAAATTTGATTTGGAAAAGTAACAGGTTAGTATATACTTGAAATTTTACATCCCTGACCTTGATACATCTTACGTGTAGGTAGGTATATTTTTGGTGTTGAAAAAGATATCAACATGGTTACGTGTTATATTAACATTTATATATTATATTTTTATTATACATTTTTATATATATATATATAATATATTTTTAATACGCTATTGTTGCAGTAGGTGTCGTTTAGAATGGTTTCAAAACTATTTTAAACTAATCACATTATATGCTGGATGTAATAATATAACACCATTGCACGTAGGTATAAATATGAGTACATTTTATACATATATGACCGTATACGTGGTGTAAGTTGTACTAAATTGTTAACCTCTAACGAGTCCAACGTATATAGTATATTATGTATATAATAATCGTTACACATTATAAATATTAAATATACACTATAAATAAGTGCATGAGGTCATTGAATACTATCGATAAGTGTATATATATAAAAAAGAATTATGAAAACACATGATAATATATCAATATATTGTAATCTTTTCTGTAATATTTGCATTTGGTTTAACTATGTTTGAAATTTTTTTTTTTTGTAAACAATTTTTCTATTAACACTTTTGATCTAGATATTAAAAAATGACGAGAACTTTTTTGTAGCATTTTGGATTTCATTAGTGCATTGAGAATAATAAAGTTTTTTTTGATTTTTCTTGTTGTTTTCTAAATAATTGTGAACGATTTTCATTGTTTCGTTATTTTTGATTCGTGTATTTAATACGATATAAATATATAATGATCATAGTATTAAAAAAAAGTATATATTAAAGGACAGAGAAATAGAAAATGCTTAACAAGAAGATAATTATGTTATTATAAAACGTTATTTTCAATAGGAAAATGAAGACCGCAATATTATCGCATCAATTGTAACATAATATCATCGTGGCTCACAAATATTTTGGTTGGATGGTGCAAGGACAAACGTTTGAAAATGTTATCAATTTAGATATTAGGGCTACTTAATAGTCAATGCTAATATCTATAGCGATATCGTCTAGTCTATTAAATTAGTAAACCACATGAGAAATGCAGAAAAGGCGTAATTGTCTCTTACTAATCTACTACTTTAAATCAAAGTTATTCTATAGAACAGTGTTTCTCAAACTAGGGGTCACGAAACCTTTGGGAAACTAATTAGTTATAGTCACCAAAATTTTAAAGTATATATTTAAGGATGGCGAAAAAATTAAATATTCATTCAGGGGGTCGCGACAGTAAAAAGGTTGAGAAACACTGCTCTAGAAGAACCAATGTGGATTTTAACTAATCAAATGGAGAAAAAATTACATAATTCTAGAACAAAACAAAATAGTGATCAGTAATTGTTGTCCAGTAAATGACAATAAACTGAGATATTGGCGTGGTCGGAAAATCAAGGAGATCCAGGAGAGTACAGATAACACATTTTATGAAATCACAGGGAATCCAAATGTTTGGGTATGTGGTGAGGAGACCGAAATTAGCGAACCTTTTTAGGTTGTAGGCAGAAGTCAAATGAAGGTGAATTGGAAAATACCTAGAAGACGTCTAAAAAGCAACGAATGGATTTTTCTTGGGTGAACCAAGATCTAGAGGAAATAAATATAGTGACAATTCACTATAATATCTATATCATCTACATATCATTATAGCTATTATTATACCATTGGGACTAGAGTGGAGTGTCGTTGAAGAGTTATGATGTTAGGAAGAAGAAGACACATATAGTTGGCCACTTGTAACATCCATAAGTATTTAGTTATAAATGTGCAGGGGCAAATAGCCCAAACAATTTTGTGGGGGGGCGAGTTTAGATCCCATTTTATTGATTGATATTGATTGTGACATACGCTCAGCACTATGTACTGATGTTTGAAATTAGGAACTTTGCAGAAATTTCCGATGACCAAGTCCCCCAAGTCCACCTCCCTATTTGCGCCAATCGGTTAATTGTAATTATAATTTAGTTCTAATACTAATGCGACTACGTGTTTAATAGATTTTGATCTTATCTAAAATCGCTCGACCACTGCAGTTTGTGATATTTATTTAATTCTGTTGCTATAGGAAATTACATTGGCCATTTCGCGCGTAATATATCGAAATATTATGTCTGTTTTTTTTGTTTCCTCGTTTCCATTGTTATTATTTTCTATAATCCCACCGCCCATTGAACATTTCTGGCTACGCGCCTGCTATTCTCGCGTTATAACCGAAATATAAATAATATAACATTTGATAATAATGCGATACGCGACGCGCGACGCGTAAAACGTTTGGACGAAATGTAATTGAATGCCGTGTACGTAAAAGTATATTGCGTCGGGCACGCGAATATTATACGCGTACGTGGTATATACAGGTATATACCCAGGTAGGTGTATAGCGAAAATACTGTTTATTTCGCGTTTCACGCGTTATATAATAACGTTTGTCGCCCGCTCGGCACAACCGACGGTTCAAAAATATTTCGGCCTACCTTTTGCGGTGCGACAGGGAGGGTTAGGGCGACGGTGTACGCACACTGACACACGAACACGCATTGTTCGGGATGGATTTTTTTTTTTTTTTTTTAATGAAACTTTTGAAAATTTCTAACGAGTTTTTGTGTATTTCATGTTACGGAGGGAGGAAGGAATAATGTGGGGGGCGAGAGGACGACGGTAGAGACAATGCTCGACAGATATGTGACGGGAAAGAAATATTATCGCGCGGGACCGTACCCACACAACGGCCGGGCACAAAACGCCTATTCCGCGGTACCATAATAATACGTCTGCCGCCGCCGTCGCCGCAGCACCGGAGAACGACGCACGTGCGGTTGTGTTTTTTTTTTTTTTTTTCCGGCCCCCGTCCCGGTAGATTTTTTGACACGCGATAGCGGCTCGCCCCGGCACCGCACGTAGATACGCGCGCGCACACACGCACATCGCGAGACATCCGGGGAAGCGTCGCCGGGGAGCGCGCGTCCGCGGCCGGTCGTAACTGCGGGGGCACGCACGCGGTCGACGGCCGCCACATCCACCGCCGGGCGCGCGCATTAACTTGTCCGAAAAACAGACGGACCGGATTACCTAGTCTTATGTGCGGTTACTGGTTACTGGTTGTACGCGAGCCGCGGCCGCCGCCCCGTCATTTCACGCGACATGACAGTCGCGTCTATACTACTGCTGCGACCGCCGCTGCTGTACCGTCACGCCGCTTCGCTAATAACACGCGCCGCCGCCACTGCACCCTGCCCGCGGCGATATTAAAACCGTCGCGCACACCCCCGTATGAAGACACGATCGGGGGGGGGGAGGGCAGAAAAAGACGGAGAGACGCGCACACGCACCATATAATAATATCGTCCCACAAAAATTGATATCCGAATCGCGTACGCCGGCCATACAGGGTGTTTTCGAATTGAGTACAACGCCCTTGTTGTATATATAATAGTGATGGGGAAAAATCCGGTTTTGTCAATTCTGGATTCTTGGAACTCTGAATTTGAAATCCGGATTTTGGATTTTGAAACATTGAATTAACGGTATTCTTTTATTTATTACTTATAATAAAGTTTTCATAACTACACTTAGATTTTATACAAAAAAAAAAAATTGATTCTTTTAATTAAAATACATAAACCTACATTATTAAACCCGAAATTCGAATTTGGTAGCCTAACATTCGAAATCCGAAATCCGGATTATTCAAATTTTCGGGTATTCCGGATTTTTGTCACATCATTATGTGAGATTTATAGTATTATTGTCACCGTAGTTTTCACATTCTTCGTGTGTGTGTGATTTTCGACACCATACTCATTGGTTTATTGTTGAAAATCCTTCCGAAAAAATGGATGAACTTCGACAACATTAACACTATAAGGAAGCATTTTGAGCGTTTCATGAAAAAAAAAAAATATCGAAACTAAAACTTTAAATTATTAACGAACTGCACATATTTTATTCTTGTCTCGCGATAATTTCGAATAAAAGAATAAAGATAGAGTTTAAAGAAACCCGTGGTAATTTTGAAATTAAAAATTACACGAGCAGAACTAGATTCAAATTTTCCTCCAGTAAACTTTTTGCCATTAGAATACTGCATGTATTTTTTTTGTTTTCATAATGATAAGAAATTTATTGAACAAAAAAAGATTTATCAAAATAGGTAAAGTAATTTTCGAAATATTTGATAACATACAAATAGACGGTGGGCTGATGGATTTGAAGTCCAAACCTTCTAAAACATCCTCGACAATAATAATTCTATTTATGTATAAACATTTTAACCATGTTACTTACTTGGATAAGTCTTTAAAGGTATTCAAAACCCGGTATTTCCTGTAAATACTTGAAATCTGTAGATAAAAATGGTTTTGGAGACTGTTCACGCTTACACCATACATGTTCAAAATTTCGTACCCCTAGATTCATTTGGAGAGTACGTAGGGGTGAACATAATTAAAAAATGCTTTACTCTTGCAACAACACGGTAAAGTACATAATGAAATTCAACCAAAATTGTATTATTTCAGTTCACTATCCACCTACAAAAAATTTGAATTAACGAGTTTGAGCTCTTTTGGTTCAAATCAGCGACTAAAAGTCTCCGAATGTCCCGAAAAAAAGATATGTATACATACATTTAAATATAATTCGGGGATAATTCGACTAAAAGAATCATACATTAACAACTATTACGCAGTATATTTTACATTTTAATTGTAATTACACAAATAACGGTTCGTTATTTCCACTAGTTTGATACAATTTTGGCCGACCAATCGGGACCGGTTTAAAAATAAAAGGTACAACCGCACACCTTTCCCCCCTCGTCCAAAATTACTTACTTGTCGTCAAAGGTGACGAAAACCCTAAAACATATTTCTAATCGTTCACGCCTCGTAGAGTGTAGTTTCCTGCAACTATAACGAGTTTTATTCAATACACCCTGTATACATTATACATATATTATATGATATTCTCACACACATTTACACGTATACATTATAATGTATTTGTAATATATACATTGACGCGTATACGCATATTATTTATATGCCTACTATACGAGTATACATACGCGGTCTTCCGACGTAATACAAAAAAAAAACCTCTATATAGGGTTGAGGATTTGTTTTCGATCATTTTGCCTTTTTTTTTTTTTTTTATACTTGCTTTCGCTCGGTAACATTTCAATAGACCGCGAAAAAAAAGTCATTTAAAAACCGACGGAGAGGAAATCGGCGAAATTCTATAAACGCGCCGCGCCAACGATGACTATACCGCGGCAGCGGCGGCGGCGGCGGCAGTGGCGGTAGTGGTGATGGTGAGTGATATTATATACAACGAGCAGACGAAAGACGACGGCGTCGGTGAGCGAGGAGGAGGCGTAGGGGATGCGGAAAAAAAAAAAAAAAAACGTATTTCATTCGTGTGTTTATACTTCACTCACACACCCGTGGACTCGGTCGGGCCGTTTTAATAACGTATGCTGCACGCAATACTATACACGGAGGCTATACGCGTGTGTGCGCGCGAGCGCGAAAGGTGGTCGTGGCGGTGGCGGCAGCGGCGGCAGTTAGCAGTCGTCGTCGAAGGGGAGAGCGTATGCGCCGGAGTTGGAAATATTATTTAAGTGAAATCGACCGAAAATCTTCATCATGCGGGTCTCTTGTTTTTTTCGTTTTCGTATTATCGTTATGACAACAACAGAAATCCTTTGCTCCCGACGACAACGACGGCGGCGGTCGCGTATTTCCGTCTTTATGCGCGTATATTATACCGCAAGCTATAGAGCGGCAACAGCCCGCCGCCGTCGTAATAGCCGGTCGCGGTTCACATTATTCGTGCGCGCAAATTCGATATTCTCTGTAAGGGCGGTATCTGGGTATCTGGGTATGGTGAAAACGATTTTCAGGGGAACCCACCCCATCCCGAATCGGTTCTAAAAAAATGGACAAGGGTAGCGGCATACCCCGAGTAATATTTTAGATTCTGAGTGTAGCGAAGAATGAATAGGTTTTACAACGATGTTTATTTTTTTTCTACCAAAAAGCTTATTCCGATGTATACGATGTAGAATCTTTTCCGAAAGGAAATTTTCTTGGAGTGGTATTTTCAGGGCGGTGATTTTTTGATTTTCCCGACAGTTTTCCCAAAAAAAGGGAAAAAGTGAGCATGCACGGGAAAATATACGTATTTCGTATTATATTAGTAAAATAAAACGATTTTTTTTTCTGTAGACAACTATCAGAAATTTTGCTTTAATTAAGAATGATAGCACTTTTTCTGAAAGAAAATCTGACTGGAAAGGTAACTTTAAACAGATCATTTTTTGATTTTCCCAAGAGTTATCCCAGCAAATGTGAAAAACCGGGAAAATCGTGAAATAACCGGTTCGATATTAGACAAATTGTATTAAAGAGAATATATAATGCCTATTTAATTATTTTACCATAATATGATGTAATATTGTTGACAAAGCATTACTATTAATTTAACCCCGCTCAGAATCGTTTTTCGAAATGATTAATCGTTGCATACATATGTACATTAAAATCTCCTGTATATCCTACCTTTCCAATTTCCCATTTACATCAGTAGCCCACCCATCGTGCAAAGTATTATGTCCGTCTTTTTTTTTGTATACAAGATTATACGAGACTACAATAATAGTACAAAGTTGATCCGAAGGACTCTTAAAGAACAGCCGATTTTATGTGACTTTAGTTGACAGAAATAATAGTTGGGAATAGCTAAAGACCGGTCGTGTCTACCGTAGAGATATGTTCTGGTTACACTCAGGGACGGATCCAAAGGGGCCTAGGAGCCCAGCCCCCCCTCCCAGATACATTCTATCTCCAATTTTTTTTTATAATTCTATAGATCCTGATATTACTATATTTCAATCATAGATATGTATGATGTAATGTATTAAACATATCTGTGGACTGTGATTCCAATATTGCAATTTTGTAATTACGTGTTAATTGTTGACTTCACAAGAATGTGTCACGTTGGTCCCGGACAATCACAAATATATTGTGATTGATTAAACTATTATGGTACTACAATTAGAGTCATAGACATTGTAATTGTACCTATTTGTGTTGTAAACAAATTATTGGGCCCACCCCTCCCGGATCTTTGCTCTGAATCTGTGCTTACTGCCTGATTCCATTTCTCTTAAATATACCTAGTATACACAAATTGCATACTATTTCCTAAGGACGCTAATTACTTCGTATATGTGGACGGATATCAGCTATCACAACGATTTTAATATATTTGAAGAACGATTGAATCGTACTCTTGTGTACTTATACTCATATTACACTGAAAACTACTTGAACCTATTTTAGCACGATTGAAGATTTATAAGAAATTAATAAAAAAGTAATAGAAGTTGTTGATTACTGGAGAAATGTGTAGAAGACACAATAAAACAAACAATAGGGGGAAGACTTAGATAACGGAAGATTGAGTCAAAGATGATCTAATAACAAATAACATAAGAGTAATAACTAGACAATAACTGGTATCACAAAGAGAATAATAGAGTGAGACATTGAGTAAGAGATAACAGCTCTAAATGACCTAACATAAGCCATAAAAAAAACTCCTGCGAGCAGCAAGGCTCTGTCACTAAAGCCAAATTTTCCGAATCCTATTTTGGATAATAGAAATATTCTTTGTAAAACAATACAAATCACCATACTATACAATATGACCAAATATAATACAACACCCACGTGGAGCATAGATATACTATAACTATACTATTCTTATCATGCAAAATATCAGTTAAGACTAAAGCGTGTCCAAAACAAACTTTTGTTGTATGCTTCTTTCATATTCAAGATAAAACATCCTTCCCACGATTATACCCTCATCCGTAACATTTTAAATGTACCTACTCTTTCTTCTAGAGGCCTTGATGCCGATTTAAATAGTTCCATAGATGCTCTGGACCTTCTTTCTTTAATTTTCTTCCTTGTTCCTTCTCACAACACTAGAAATCACCAATTATTCAGCGTGCCAATTCATAAAATTTCTTACAGTTACAATCAACCCATTCATAAAATGTTACATCAAGCAAACCGTTTAGACAATTTTTACTAATGTTAATTCGGTTCTAAGTTTATCTATTTATTAGTCTGTATTTTTATCTCAAACAACTGTCTCATAACTTATTTTAATTTGTTTTGTAACCTTTATATATATTGCACTTAATCGCAATTTCCTATTGGCGTTAACAACAATAATAACATAAATATAGTACTTCCAAAATAATGAAGAAATTTGAGCATAAAGTGTCATCTAAACTGAATCAGACTAAAAGTTAAGTGTTAAAACTCCGTAAGGGCTAACTTCGTAAGGGTAAACTCCGTAATTCTAGTCTCTAATTCCCGATGTTTACCTCATTCGGTTTAGAGTGATTTTTGGCAAAGATAAATTGTACATTATTGGATGGCAGATGGCCTATTTAACATTACTGAACACTGCTTATTTTTTCAAATGTCTTTTTTTGAAACCGTCAACATTTCATCCGGGATATTTTGATATGTTTCCCCAATATTTTCACCAGAGTTACCAAGGCTCCTTACGTATTTCCAATAAGGAAATATTGGTAGTTTGTTGGTCGGACTTTTTTTCACAAGAATAATTGAATCGGACTTTTTATCCACGTTCTAATAATTCTCGGATTTCCCTCGTATATTCGTTGCCCGAAACCAATGATATTTCTACAGTGAAATATATTTATTATACATACTAATGGTAACTCACAAAATGCCCGTTATCGGGAGGTTTTTATGAAATAATGATTTTAATGTGCTTACATGAAATATATCATTAATATCTATTACTCTGGACCATACTACCTAAATAATTATTTAATTAACCTGTATGAAAAGTAAACAAAAAAAAACATTACATTTTTCCCAACATAAAACTTAATTTTATAAAAATAATATTGTACGTGCTACACGCAGCACCATAAATAATTCAATTAAATGTATTTTTATTTATATATATATATAGGTATACAAAAAAAAACCATACAAGAGCTTTTGAGGGTGGCAGATTTATGATATTTTTTTTTTTTATATTTACCCTCAATTAATAACGTCACATAAGTATAATAATACGTTAGGGTGCGAACTGTTTTGGCGAATGTAACAAAGTAAAAAAGCGAATTTTCACAGGTTTCAATTTGACTCACGCATCAGCCGTCGTCAAGTACATAATGTTTTAAAATTACTTAATAGCAACATTAAAGCAATATACCGTGGAAAGTCTACCCCATTATAAGCAGCCGGTTGGATATAAATAAAAATCGTACGATTTCAGATACAACGTGGAATACAAATTACGATTACCCGAACGATTAAGCTAATTATTTTGGAAACGGTTCATGAAAAATCGGTTAGTTATGAACGAGGTTCCTAAAAATAATTAAATTCCAGTTTTCATTCTTTACAATAAAGACATTATAGACATTATAACTTTCAAGTACACATTCTTCTAAAATTATAATTATTGCTATTATTATTACTATACTACCAAGCAAACCGTATTATTATGTTTTTTTTATACAAAAGAAAAGTGTTTATGAAAATTATCATTATTGATAGCTAAATAAATAAATAACTGAATTTTCATTTAAAAACAATTAACTATAGTTAAATGTAATTTACAACAAATTTACTTTTAATAAATAAAGCGTGTTGTATTTACAAAAATATTTAACATAATATGCAAAGCAATAATATTATAAAACCGTAAATAACATAATTATTAACCTGTCAAAAAGAAAAGACTATATTATTTTTCAATTTGTATTAAATTTGAATTGATACCGCTGTCTGATACAGAATTTTTTCTGCGTCGCCCATAAAAAAATATCGTATCTTGTCCAAAGATATTAAATATGATTTATTTTAATAATGTACAGGAATCTTGGCTTTCAAAAAAAACTGTTTTACGTATAGACACGACGAATAAGCTAACTTAAACGGTGTCACTAACTAGGACACCGAGGACTGACCAAGGACAGAATAACTTTATATTTACGTACTTTTTCGCGGGTAAATACTACTGACGAATTTTTTTTAACTGGTTACCTATAAAAAAAAAAAGGCTTAAGTGTTGATACTACCTTCGTTTTAGATTCTGAGTGTAGCGAAAAATGTATTGGTTTTACTAAGATGTTTATTTATTTTTTTTCCTACTATATACAAAAATTCTACCTGAAATCTTGTTCAGATACGCTCGGCACCATTTCTTAAATGAAATGTTGTTCAGATGATACTTATGGGAAAGTTATTTTTTGATTTTCAAAAAGGTTTTCATAATATTAGGGAAAATGAAAATAAGATTTAGGAAAAACGGAAAATGTACAAAAAAAATGCTTTTGTTGCTTTTGAAGTTTGTATTTGTTGAAATTCAGTTAAAAATATTCGTAGAGATTTGAAAGTTAGATAGAAAACTTATATTTGCCTTTTCTAGATATGGTAAAATTTTCGAAAAATTTAAGAATTTAAAAATTCATAAAATGTTTGATCTATTTATAGACATTTTAATTTTGCTAGTTTTATACGTAAATTTTATTCGGTAGGTACTGTGTAGTAAAATTATTAGACTTAACAGAAATGCCTGAAAATTTAACAGGAGGTTCATTAAGAGTCTTACTTTGTGGTCAAAAAAAATTGTGTTTAATGTAGTGTTTTTTTTTTTATAAAAGAATTTAATATCAGACTTTGATGAAAATCGTTGAGTAAAAAATTATGTGGTACAAATCAAATTTTTCAATTTTTTTTTATCATATTTATATTGCCGATTTAAGAGCGATGGTGAAGTCAGAATTGAGCGAACTGACTGAGTTTCAAAGTTATAACTTTTTGAAATTTTAATATTATGCGGATATTCTATGTTATGTTAAATAACTAAATATTGTCTTATCTAAAGTATGTTTTTCGTAGCTTAATACATACCTATTTTCATCCTAGGATACGTGAGTTTGAACTCGTGTTTCAAAAAACAAATGCAAACATTTGTTTTTCTCTTTTACCTAAACAAGGAAAAAACAAATACATTTTGGGTTTACCTAGAGACTAAAGCCATCGCTCGCTTAGACTATTTTAATAGCAAAATACCCCTCGATTTGTTGCGCAAACTTTTTTACCAACAATTTTACCCTGGTGTATTAAGTGTAGCTTATTTTCTGAAAGGAATCTTTATCTCTGTGATAACTTAAGGAGGTCATTTTTTGATTTTCCCAAGAGTTTTCTCAATAAATGGGAAAAATCGTGAAAAATGGAGGGAAAATAGGAAAATTTACAAAATAAATTATTAAAATATTATGATTTTTTTTCTGTAGACCACTTTTCTATCAGCAATTTTTCTCCGATTTACAATAATAGCATTTTTTCTAAAAAGAAATCTGACTGGGGAGGTACTTTAGAGAGGTAATTCGATTTTTCTAAAAGTTTTGCCTGTAAAACTGTGAAAAAACATCAGTACAATATTAAACAAATATATTAAAGAAAATATAGAAACCTTATTTATTTTACTATAAAATGACATAAATATTGTTGAAAAAGCATCACTATCAACTGAACTGCGCTCAGAATCTTTTTATCGTTAGCAATGGCTTAACGTTGCTTACAGATATACATTAAATTACTTATAACAATGGCTGCATCCTATTCCATTATCCTAGGATGTCTTTTTTTATTTATTATTTTTCTTTTAATTATCTATCGCTTCTTAAAAACTTGCATAATGTGATTTCTTTATGAAAACTGAAACTCAACACAATTATTGTGACAGAGTCCTAAATATTCTACAAATACCCATATCTTCAGACGTGTATGCGTTAAAACGGAATATGAAATGACATTTGACTGTTATTTTATTCGTCCTAAATAGTTGGAAATGTGAGATACGACCTTTTACGTTATTTACGAAAGACGCAATTCTGACGAATATCTTCATATAGCGTTTATATTGTTCCTCATCGGCACATTTTAAATCCAATTATAAACACAGTGTTCGCGTTGATAACACAACTATAATACTATTATTATTGCAATCCGCGAGTTAGCATTCGGTATATTTTCAATGTTTGCGGACATTTAAAAGAGCTAAGATTTACAGTGTTTGCATGTACGTATATAATACGCCGACGTCGTCGGGGGCATCTGCTGTTTACAAAAAGCTGCCGTGACGAATAGTACGATATGGAATAATACGCGTGATGCAAGCCTTATAAGTACACTGTGTATAGTATGCATCATTTAGCATATCATTGGTATGCCGGATCACGACAAGACGGTCACAGAATCAACATTGGTGGAGGAGCGGAAAGGCGCAGGCGTTCTTATCGTCAATATTCGGTCGACACGACCGCCTCGCACCCCGCGGGCTAATGTTAACACGTATAACGGCTATGGAAGGGGAGGGGCAAAAAAAAAAACAACAACACTATCTATACAGCTACCCTTGTTGACACGAGACCTTTATCCGCCGCACAGCCCCGGAGGGTCATTTCGGAGATCGCTTTAGATTATAAGGCGTCATATCGATGTTTTTCACGAGTTGTGTTATCGTAACATAATAAACAGCGCGTGTGTCCTGCAAAGAGAAAACGCCGAACCGAGCGAGAACCGTAAAACATTATTGTATAATTTATGAATACGGTTTTTCGAATATGTTTAATAACGAATATCCCCTCCATATTATATTACTATATACGATATACTCTAATCACGAAATGGGGACGTGGACACCCTTGGAAAACATTGAGAGTTTTAATATCACAATAAATTGTTTTTCTTCAGCTTTGACCCGTGGCACATGACGCACCAGTTTACTATAGAACAATAAAATAGGTACGTATTCGGGCGTGTATAAAACGCTCGTAGGCAGTAAAAGGCAAACAAAATTTATCTGAATTAATATTCTGTAACACCTGTATTTTAACAAAATTATACTAAATAAATACTCATTTTTCGCGTTTTCAGTTATATACATTTTTATAAATTAAGTGCATATTTTTGAACTTCAAATTAAATCAATTTCATTAAAAAAAAAAAAAGAATATAAATACCAATTAAAATATTTATCATTTCATCCCCATATTCCGTTGTATTCAAAAGCATGCACGAAAAGAATTTAAAATTTGATTTTTGCACGCATGGGCAGTTTTGTGGCAAAACTAAATGAACGCATGTGAATGGAAATAATCGAGATATAATTCTATATTACATAATATTATTAACTTTATCTGGAATTTATAATGTGTACATATGATTATATATTAACAAATATGACGATTATCTTACCGAATCGACCAACGATTGGGCGTGTATGGGTAGTATATCGACGGTACCACGGTAAAAGGGTCTAAGCGACACGGCTTCACTATTGGATAGATAAATACGTGTTTCGATACTGTATATAAACGGTAATTTTTATTTTTAATCTCAATATTATAGGGTCTGAACGACAATAAAAGCTAATCAAAAATGCGTATGCATATTAAGGACTTATAAACAAAATTAAAAATGCATTCAATGAAAAAATTTCCTATTCCAAACGAAAAAAAGTTGTTGTCAATCTAAAAAAAAAAAATGTTAAAATCACAAATAAATGTTTTTTTTGGCTCTCTTGAAAACTATGAATTGTGTCGCTTGGCCCGTTTTTGCCGTGTCACCGTCGATATATAATATCATTGTATGCAACGAAAATAAATTTCCATCGCATTTCATAATATTGCGGTTTTTATGTTAGTAGGCTAAATATTCATTTCGGACCGCAGTGGACCGGTCTCCTCTGAGGGCGGTCGGTCCCGGCTTTAACGTCCGTATCGTGTACCGATATTACGGTCGGCTCGAATTCGCGGTTAGGAACGGTATTCCGTTACATCCGACTACCTATGCGCAGAACCACGACCACAATAATATTCGACTACGGGATGTGCCCAGGGATATGCCAGTGTTCTATTTTTTAACACACGGTTACGGCAGAATGCGCGTGGCGTTAACGATTTCGAGTGAATTTCAAGCATAATAATATCATGGACGTTTCGATAACCGTACACAACACGGTCCATATGACTGGTGAACTCGGCTTCGGTCACCATCGCATAAAAAAATATGACGTACAAAACGACTAATTATATTTACGAATTATTGCTTATTCTTAGCTCAACATAAACGTAACTGTTACGAACTTAATGAAATATATAGTATAATATTTATATAGTATATGTATGTACAACGTATATAGGTATATTAGGTATACCGACACAACGAATTTAACCAATGCGGTCCGTACACTTTGTTGGTACCTGAATCATTTTGTACATTTGTATATGTATATACTAAAGTGTGTATAATTATTTCACAAAATATTTTATCGATTATGATTGGTTAGAAATACAGGATTGTATTAAAACTGTTTTAACCATTTGAATAAGAACTAATGGAAAATATCGTATCATTAGATACAAGAACAAATAGGTATAATAGCACAATAATACATGATAGCTAGTGCACAACAAATATAGCTATCAGCCGCAGATATATTTTTACTTATATAAAATTAGGTACGTTTTAATACATTAATGAGATGAAACAGAGGATTTGCCACAAAACCATCAATCATAATAATATTTATCCATAATAGAGGGTGGAAATGATTTCGCATTCCGGAAGAGGATGCTGTCAACTTAATGAAAAGTAATATCTTTTAATTATACTCTGCTGAAAAGATGCAGACTAAAAAAAAAAAAAAAAGAAGCAGAAGAGATGATCGGTTTGAATATTAAAACAAATTGTTATTATTATTACCACCGCCGAAACGTCTTTATACAACGAAAGATGTAGTTTCATTAATTTTCCAACAGACTTATTACTTGCAATTGCTCCTCACCGTTCTATACGTCAAGCTAATGTTTTACTCGTAACGGTTAATGAGAAAATCCTTTTTCATTTTTTTTTTTTTTTATTATTATTATTATTTTACTATTGATCGGCTAAACAAAATATACATTTCTCGTGATATTTCAAACTTTAATTAGTAAAAAAAACGTAATTAAAAACGAGAACAAAATGCAATATACTGAAGGCTTTATACAAATGACAAAATTGTAAATATATAATATATATGTGTATTAATGTTTGCTCACTTCAGTACATTTTAATACACAAATTACAATATTTGCCATATTAATCCAATGGCTTTTTCTGTTATTAATATTTTAATATTACATTGAAGTAATAATGATATTCTTAATAATTGTACAAATCAGTGGCGTATTTAGACAGTTAGAATTTTGCTGCTTTTGCGGTACAAATTTTCTTCACGCCTGCTTTACAATTCTGATCTAAAAATTATATATATTATATAATATTCATTATAAGTTCTAGCTAACATGCAGACAGAGTCGATGGTATAATAACTGATCAAAAAAAAAAAAATTAGTATAATAAATTATGTCATACATTTTTAGTATTAGTTCAAAATATGTGATAAAATTCGTTAAAAACACAACAGTTGTAATTTATTGTATAGCCATTACAATAGCATCAACAGCTATTGCCATTAGAACCGAACGGGAAATCAATAAGCAAGAAATCCAGTGACGAAATAAGTGTAGTGTGCACCGGGTTTTACTTACGAGTTACGAGTGTATTACATAAATGTAAAAATAATATTGAATAACAATATTGGTATTTACACCAAATGAAACAACAAACGCCTAAGAGCTAGGTCAGGTTAGATTAGGTTAGGTTTGTGACTTCAAAACAATTTAAAGATAAGAATATTTCCAAGACGTGCTTAATTGTCAGGTATAATATTTCACGTTTCACAAAATAGTTACAACCGATAAAACAATTTAATCGAGTAGACGCAATGCTAACACAATAATTTAACTTCCCATAATTTATAATTACGAGTATAACACATGGCGCGCACACCAAACCGTATTTATTGATCATTCAAATGGTGCGAAAATGCACTCGTACTTATTTGTACAGCGTGATTAAAATAATTTTAAAAATGATACAAAAAATAAAAAATTACCTAAAAAATAATATACCGATCGAATACCTTCATAGTTTTTACATCAACGCGTGTCGATATCATTTTTTTTTTTTTTTTTGTAAAACATTCAAAATCCTTTCAACACGATCAAAAGCGATTCAACTACAAGCATCCGAAGTAAGAACCGTTCTTAAATGCACCATGAAAACGTAATAATATATGCACGTTAATACGTATATAGTATAGGTATACTTATGTAAAATCGAGGGCGTCCATTTTTGAAAATCCAAGGAGTGACACTGTTTTTTTTTCAATAATATTTTTTAATCACCTATGCTGTTTTTATTTTTCAATGATGTCGTCAACAATCAATGGGAAACCACTATTGAAAATAATCCTATTGCCATAATATAATATAATATAATTTTTCATTTATTCAATGTATTTAACATAAATAATAATATTTTATGTAAACATTTACAACAGACACGGAAAAGCCAGGGGGGACGTGCCCCTTTTTTGCCTCCCCCAATGGACGCCCATGTTTACATTATAAACAGTTGCATACCTATTTATTTCATTATATTTATTTTCCAAGTAATAAAGTATTCAGTAGTAAATAGATTTGAAAAAAAAAAAAAACTATTTTATTTGATAACTTTTGTTCAAATAATCATACATTTTTGAACAAAATTATAATATAATGACGGTGCGGTAAAAAACGTACGCATCAGTTGACCCGCAATAAGCACTTGAATATTTAAGTGTAAAAAGTGAAACATCGAAATGCCTATACGCGGCGGCGGCTCGAAGTATATTCACGTTCAATGACCGATGGAATTTTCCACTCACCCGCCCAATACCCTTAAAATATCCCCATCCGGCCCCAAATGCATTGGAAATTGCGAATAAAATTTGTCGAATGTACCGAATGTCCGCAGTCTAAAATTCTTTCAACGGCTTGTTCCGCAGAAACATAATCATTTTCGTTATATTTTCGAACACCCGCGACCCACCGGGCACGTCCACGCGGTTTCACGTGAATCGTGCGGTTCAAATATTTCTCCTTCGAGCCGCCACTGCCTCTACACACGCCTGACGTTCCGACCGCAGTAGTTGGCGATGAAATGGCCGACACCGAGTCGGTTCCCGAGCTCGCGCCTGCCCCCGGCGTGTACAACTGATTCCCGTTTGAAAGACAAAAAAAAAAAATAAAAAAATAAAAAAGGAACTTTACGAGGGCGTTTCTCGTTCAACGCCTAACCGACGCGTCTTACACAATGGATACACAACGTTTGGAAAACTGTGTGACGGAATATGCGTGAACGCCGGACGTCCTCCACACGATTGAACCGTCTGAAGATTGGTTCGGTTCGAATTGTCGCCTCAAGAACCTTGGCGTTTTTTCAGGCCCACTATATCGTTATTTTCTATACAATGAGCGATCACTCGTCGGCTTCCGTTTCAACGTTTAAAACAATTCGACATTTTTTTTTTTTATTTTCAATTATTATTGTTATTATTTAAGAGGTTATTTTACGCGCGTTTTCGTTTTTTCCAACAATTAATCAGATTTTATCGCAATACGCGTGTTATCGTCGTCTGCGCTACGTTCCCGTTGTTTCGATTTTTCTTTATTTTTTTTTTTAGTGTTATTATTATTTTTTTGCCGACCCGTTGTTACCACTTAGCTATCGGCAATTTTGTATTTATTATTTTGTTACACGAATTTAAGAATTCACCTCAGAAGAGGATTCGGAACGAGATAACGGGAGGGGGAGACGATTTTTAAAATGCACATATTTTCCCGTTTATTTTTTTCCCGGTTGTTTCTATTTGTTAGGAAAACTACAAGAAAAATCAAAAAATTACCCCCCCCCTGTACAAAAGCTATATTATTTTATTACAATTTGCTTTCAGAAAATATCATCATGCGCTTGAGAACAAGATGTCTGGTAGGTATGGAGGAGTTGTTTGTGGGCAGAAAAAAAACTCATTGTTGTAAAACCAATACATATTGGTCACTGCGCTCAGAATCTAAAAACTATTTAAGTACCTGTGACTTTTTGGGCAGTTCTTATTTTTTAATTTGAGAGGTAAATTTTAGAATTTTAACTTTTATCAATCCCTCCTCCCCCTCTAACTAAAACTTCAACTCTGACCGCCACTGGTAAAACCAATATATCTAGCAGGTAAGTATAATATTCAACTATAACCTCATAGTTTATCAATAGGGAATATTTTTATTACGCTTTTGTATATTTTTATTGGTCGATAATCATTATAAATTTTACCTCTACTACTTACCTTTCAATTTCTCACCTACAACAGTGGCCAACCCACGTGCGAAATATGACCGTCTTCTTTTTTCTTGGGGGGAGGGATCTGAAGCGTATCTTTTAACGATTTCGTACTTTTTATAATATTTTTTTTCTAAGAATTTCGTTAATGTTGATGATATTTTCAATACGATTTAAATCGATACCACAAACTAGATTTTTTATCCAAACGTAATTTCTTGTAACTTGATTTTAAATCATTTCATTTGTATTGTATTTTTTCACTTTTATATACAAATATAAAGATTAAACATTTCATAGTATTTTAGAGCGTAATATATAAAGATTAGCCCTATTTATAAATGATACAGGCAATAAACGTTCATTGTTCACTGTATAACATGTTAAGTGCTTTAAATTCTCATGATCGTCTCATCGACTTCGTGGCGCAACGGTAGCGCGTCTGACTCCAGATCAGAAGGTTGCGTGTTCAAATCACGTCGAGGTCAGAGTCAATTTTTTGTACTTTTTTATTATGAATAATATTTTACACACTTGATAGAATAATTTTATTTGACACTGAACTGCGTTAAACTCGTGTTGGGGCCCATTTTATTTTAATTTTGTGTTTATTTCGTCTCAAAATAATATACATGGTGACACAGAGTTAATTTTACGCGATTGGTTTTACGCATAAAACTATTCGTTATGATTAATTTTTTTTTTTTTGTCATTCAAAAATTCATAATTCATTAACTAATAGCAGTGCATGACGACGTATTGTAATATAAATTAAAATTGTATTTATAATTTCAATCAAAAACAACCATCAACCATTTTAAATGGAAAAATTCTAGGTAGGTGCCTATACCAATTGCCATTGCGGTCTAATTGATATTAAAAGTAATTAATTTGTATAGAAAAAATGATATTAAAATATGTGAGAGAAATAATATACACTATACGGATTCATAGCCCATAGGCAATTAATCATAGACATTAGACATATTGAGAAAACATTATGAATTGCATAATATGTCCGTGCAAATGATACTATAATATTAAAAAAATAAGATTGCAAAAAACAATTATAATAATATAATACCAATCGAGTTATTATCAACGTTTTGAAATGTTTAACACGCTCTAGCGGATTAAAATAGTGTTTCAGGCAAGTCGTCAGTTACAACTAATCTGGTAGAGTGTAGCACTAATGCACAATATGGGTAACGTAAAAAAATAATACCATTTATAATAATTGAACATTTAATTATAATACCTAGGTAGGTATTATTACCAAAGATTTTTAAGTATCTAAAAGCACATTATTTAATCGATTTTATTATCTACTTATAATAGCTAAATAATTTATTATGAAAAAAAAATGTATTAAATACTGCGGTGGGTAACAAATATGTCTTTTCAAACATAGGTATTGAATAAAATATATTTTGTTTACAATTTAATAACAATTTTTGAAAATACTCTTTCATTTTTTTTTTTCCTATATATTTTGTACCTGTATTTCTATTACTCTATAATTATTACCACTGAGTTTGCAAACTCAAATAAAACCGCTCAAACTTTATACACTACCTAGTGTGGGTTCTGTACCTCGAACACTCCAAACTCCAATCATAAGAGACGGGAATTGTAGTACTTATGAAAATTAAAAATAGCGTATTTAAAATACTTAGGTGACCCGTTAAAATACATGCACGATAAAAAAGACAAGTAGTGTGCACATATAGTTATGGCATAAATATTGTATTAAAAAAAATGCATACCTACCAAATACCAATACTAGGTGACATTATGTATTTTTTTTTTTTTTTTTCAAATCCGGGCAACAGGTATAAGTATAAATGCCCATTAATCATTTTGTGAAATAACAGATCTGTTCGACATTTTGTAGGTATTTTGTATGCATTTGAGTTTTGTTACATTTTATTTACACTGCACACGACATTTCGATACCGATCGGTCACATACTGACCACTCACTCGTTAGTTAATAGTTATGTGGAATTCAAACAATTTACAATACAACACGGACCAAGATAGATACTGTAGAATACTATAGGTGTATGCACTTGGCTGAAAGTACGATTGGTATGCTCGTGGCCAGTCCATACTTATCGCTTTATCAATTATGCGAATGTGTTGATAACGTAACATACGTTGAATAATATTATGAAAAAAAAAAAAACTATTTCAAAACGAGGCCAATGTTTAAATGCTTGAGTACTTGGCTGTTTGTTATCAAATATCAAAACAAATCTATCGATAGTTTTAGAATTGAATACGGAAGTGTACAAAGTTCACAATACATATCGGTTACACTTACATTGTACGTTTGCACTTACTCGTGTTGCCGACCTTTTTTTTTTTTTGTTTTTATATGTATTTAGAAAATACAATTTTCCACAATACCTATTCAAGATGATGACTACAACATCAAATTTTTTATGTAAGTACAACTCAAAATAATTATGAAAACTTGGTATACCTACAAGGTCAACGTAAAAAAAAAAAAAATAATAATTAAAAGGTATTATTTTATTGTTCAAAATTATTGTAATTTATTAATTAACACCTATTTACTTCGATATTTACAAGTTATTGTTTTTAATATTTTAAACTTTAAACCAAGTTAAATTACCTATTAAACAAACAATAAAGTATGAATAAATGATTTATATTTTTAGTAGGAAACTAAATACATTCACATTTTATGTAAAAAAAAAAAAATATTGATTTTTACATTATCATTCATGTATCAAGTTAGGTATTTAAAGGTCTGTTTTAAATGGCTCAACATTTTTTTAAAGTGCCGTTTTTTTTTTTACATTTTATAACATTTATGCTATAATACACTTTTTACACATTGAGATGGTATAGACCATAAACGTATTATTCGTTCGTATTTTATTACAAATATATTGGTACCTATACAATATTATTCTAGTGTTTAGATATATGCCTCCTAATACAGATATTTGATGGATATCAAGTTAATGAAAACAAATATATTCCATTTATTAACTATACTTTTGATTAATTATTTATTTCTTATTTGTTAATAATTGTCACATGTCATTCCATATCACCTAACTTAATCTTTTCAGTCCGTAAACTTGGGCCATCATGTTTACGTCTTTATTCAGCTGGTTCACAGAAAATAACTACTCATTACACTGTACATCCACGGGAAGTTGATGATAGATGGAAAGGTATAATACTAAAATTGATTTTTGATTTTAGTTTATTTGTAGTCATGTATGATATTTTATAATATAGATAAGTCAATGGAGCGTTATGAGGACGTAGCTGATGTTGTAATTGTTGGCGGTGGACCAGCTGGTTTGTCAGCTGCAATAAAGTTAAAACAATTAGCTACAGAAAAGAATCAAGAACTAAGGGTTTGTGTGGTGGAAAAAGCTTCAGAAGTAGGTGAGATCAAAATAATTATATATGTATTTTTTTGTATGAATTTCAATTATGATTTTAAAACTGAAAGTATACCTATGAAACATAATTTATACTATTTAATTATCAATTATTATGTTTATTTTATGATTTTTTTTTGTCTAGGAGGACATATTCTCTCAGGTGCTGTTGTCGATCCAGTAGCTATAAATGAATTATTTCCAAATTGGAAAGAATTAGGTGCACCATTAATTACTGATGTCAAAGAAGATAAATTTGGTTATCTCACCAAAAGTAGTCATATACCTATACCGATTTTACCTGGTAATAATTGTTGAAGATAGTTTTAATTATACTTATTTTTTTTTTTTTTATGAATTAAAATATTATAAATTATGTGTTTAAAGGTATGCCTATGGACAATCATGGAAACTATATTGTAAGATTAGGACATTTAGTAAAATGGCTCGGTGAACAGGCAGAAAACTTAGGAGTTGAAATATATTCAGGATATCCTGCTGCAGAAGTACTTTATCATGCTGATGGTTCAGTAAAAGGAGTTGCTACTGGGGATGTTGGAATTTCCAAAGATGGATCACCAAAAGTATTTGAACATTATAGTTAGGTTAGTTTGTTAAAAATTGTCAATAAAACATACTATACTCTGTTCATAGGATAGTTTTGAACGTGGTATGGAATTACATGCTAAAGTTACCATATTTGCTGAAGGGTGTCATGGTCATCTTACCAAACAATTATTTAAAAAGTTTAAACTGCGTGAAAACTGTGCTCCACAATCATATGGCCTAGGTCTCAAGGAAATATGGGAAGTAAAGCCTGAAAATCATAGTCCTGGAAGAGTCGAACATACCGTTGGATGGCCATTAGTAAGTTGTCATTAGCCAGGTCTCGGTTTAACTAAAAATTGAGCCGGAGAAATAGATTTTAGCGAGTCTTGAAATTGCAAAAGAATTATAACATAAGTAATAATTAACTCCATCATCTAAAAATAAATTAAAATATTGTATTATTACATTTTATATAGTAGTGGTATTAATAAGGAACTCCATCTAAAAGATATACATACTGAAGCTACAAGTGAAGGTTTTATTACAAAAAATCCTTTGACTGAAAATTTTAATTGCCTTTTTAATAGTTGTTGAGAGAATATATATAACTGAAAACATAATAATATGCATAATTGAATATTAACTCAATTACCAAGTTACAAGTTATGAAATCGAATATTATACTTCATCTTCAATATCTTGGTGTTGTCCCATATCCAATAACTTGTGAATTATCTGTGTTATTTGTGTTCCCTAACAGTATAAATAGTTTAAATATTTTTTAATAGAATAATAGTTACTTTTATTTATTTAGTATTCACATAAACTTTTTAAATTAAATATTTTCTTATTGATTTGAATTAGATATAAAATTTTTTTTTAAAAGGCTATATATTATTTATAATATTCCATACCTTTTTAATAGTATTGCTAGTGCATTTCACCAAATGAATAATTGGCCAAATTGTAAGAATAATTACAGATATGGTAAAAATTTGAGACCATTTGTGAGGAGCATTGCGTTCATCAGCGACGAGAGCTGTCACTATATTATAATGAATCGGTAGTACGTTATAAAATATAACCCGTGGAATCAATACCACCAGTTGGATATTATAATATGAACAAACTTCTATGAATGATATGTATGTGAATAAATGCATACGGTTTAATATAGTTATTTTTTTTGGTCCAACAGTATACCATTGAATCCAATAAACATCTATTGATTTTTCCATATATGCTTCTAGTATATTTTTTATGTAGTTGAATCGCCTTGATATCTGATTCAATTTAACATTAATTTGGAATATAAGTAACCATACTAAAGGTATACAAGCAATTTCCGAAAAATCAACTGAAGGGAAATCATTTTCAGTCAATGCTAAATGATAAAATATTATGTAACTGACAGTTGTTGCAATAATTAGTATCATTTTCTTGTAATTGATGTATGTATTATTACTGTCCTTGTAATTCAATTCTAGGTTATTGGATAAAAAGTCCACATATGCAATGTTTTTTATGAAACTTGTGTAAATTTTGTTGCCCATAAAAATATTGAAAAAACATGCTATAATCAATATAATATTTAATGTTACGTACGTCATGTATAAAAGTATACTGATTCTTGAATTTTTATTTTCTGTTATGATCCATGTACATTTCCAATAGTAATAAACAAATACAATAATTATAATTAATGTAGCTACAATTTTCAATGACTTTTTAAAAAATTCTGTTGAAAACATATCATTCAGAGTGTTTTTTAAAATCATAGGTGTATTTTCCTTAGCCATTTTGCACAACCACAAGTATTTGGTGAATGTATATTGTTAAATTGCAGTTCATAAATGTTTAATAAGTAGAATAGTACAGAAAATAAAATATAGGATGTTTTATGGTGTATTGTTTTTCAAAATATTTTATTTGTTGTTTTTTTTTTAAAAAAATGTTACCTTAACACAGATCAATAATTCAAAATTTTAAAAGAAATTGTCTTTTTACTAAAAAAGATTGTACTAAAATGAACACTGTAGATTAATTCTGTTTATGGAGTATATTTGAAGTTGGTTTTCCTTTCACAGTGTTTGTTTGATTTAAAAAGTCACTGAGTGGGTAAATATTTGGGAATAGTGACATGTATTGTATATATTTTAAAAGGTTTTATACTACTTGAAATATATTGATATTATCAAATCAATAGAATTTAATTTTTCTATACATTAATATATTGCCTTAATATAATAAATAAAACTGACATTTTACGAATTAGATATTAATTTGTGTATATATTTTTAGATTTTGAGTGATAGAGAAGAAGCCATTTGTTTTATATGATGTACAATATATATGGATTTGTATAGGACAAACAATTTAAAGTTTCATATAACCACTCAGTTAAATTAATTATTGCGTACAGATAGTAATCATGAATCGAAAAATTATGCAAATTCCCAACATGTTTTTAGAAAATTGAAAATAAAAAGAAATATTGAAGTTTTATTAGGTACCTATTTAAAATTTAAATTATGAGATTGATAACTTTCACTTTATTTTGTTAAAATAAATTTAGAACATTAATCTTGATATGAATTTTTCTTATACTATATAAAAATGTATGGCAATCTTTACTTGCAGATATTTTTTTATGAATACGTGTATAGTATATGGACATAATATAGACTGAATGTTGAGTATTTGTGTTGTTTTACTTATTTCATCATGAGCTATTGTCATACAATTTTTTAATTTCAAAGCAATGCATTTGGAAAACAATTTTTAACAAAGTACTACTCAATACCCAGTCTCTAAAGTTTACTATTCACTTATCACTATTCAATATTTGTTTGTATCTTTATTTTTAGGATAAAAATACATATGGAGGCTCTTTCATTTATCATTTGAATGAATCTACTCCGCTTGTTGCTGTTGGCTTTGTGGTAGGACTTGATTACAGTAATCCGTATTTGAGCCCTTTTAGAGAGTTCCAGCGTTTTAAACATCATCCTCATGTCCAACCATTATTTGAAGATGGCAAAAGGTAAACTAATTTAAATTGTTATAATAAAAATATGTGGTAATTTATTCATTTTTCTTGGTACAGAATCGCGTATGGTGCTAGGGCTCTTAATGAAGGTGGTTTTCAGTCTATTCCTAAACTTTCTTTTCCCGGTGGTGCATTAATCGGTTGCACAGCTGGATTTTTAAATGTACCGAAAATTAAAGGTACACATTATGCAATGAAATCTGGTATGCTTGCTGCTGAATCAACTTTCGACACAATTTTTGATTCAACTGGATCAAGTGAAACTGCTGGTAAAATTGTTTTACCATAATATATTAAACACTATTTATCATAATTCCAATGTTTATTACTAAAATCAAATTAATAGTAAATTGTTATAAAAAAATATAATTTTATTTATTTCAAAATTCCTCTAACATATTTAATATTAAATTTTATATTATTATTTCTAATCCACATTAATTATATCTTTTATTATTTGAATAGTTAAATAAAATAATAAAGGATATCCCGTAATAAGTAATGAGATAAATTATCTGAAATAAAATAGAATGTGTTTTTATATACAAAATTATTTATATTCCATGATCCAAATTTTTAAAATTAGTTTTTTCAGATTACTTATATTTTTAATTTCATATTGATTAGCCATTTAATATAAATTTGTATAATATGAATAGTTTCAATTGATGAAGTGATATTTTAATTAAATATTATATTTTAGAAATATTAATAACTTTTTACATAATATGTTATGCCTTTTTTGAAGAATAAATCATATTAGATAAATAGACTTATAATTTTCGACCACTCTCTCAATTTTCTAAAAAATATTGATAATTAGATACATTCAAATTTATAAAATCTTTATTTTATGATTACAACTCGGAAATATCTCACTCTCTTTGTAATAATAATCAAAATTAGTATTATTTCCATTTCCATTTTTATTAAACAATATTCAATTTTATATACAAGTTTGTATAAATAACTATAATAAATGTATTATTTGTTAAAAAATTGTATAACAAATGTATCATATAGTCTATCATTTCATTGTATTATTGATTTTTCCATATCTTAATTCAGTGATAAATAATGATTATTAATAATACTGACACCAAATTGTGTACAATTTTTTGAATTCAGATTTCTATCATTTAGATTTTTAACTCCGAATTTTAAATAAGTTTCATTAGATAAAATAGGTATCAACTATGCATTTAAAATACGAATATATTTGTTTTGTTATAATAGGTCTGGAACCAAAAGATTATGAAGAAAAAGTAAAAAGCAGTTGGATTTGGTCAGATTTAAAACAAGTACGGAATGTTAGGCCATCATTCCACACAAAGCTCGGATTATTTGGTGGTATGGCGTACTCTGGATTTACACTTGCTGTTAAGGGAAAAGAACCCTGGACTCTTAGCCATGGAGGTAGGAACCTATGTATTTTTATTTATGTTATTATTTATATCTTATTTTTTTTTTTTGTCAAAACTTATTCATTTTTTTTTTTTTACATATTAGCTCCTGATAATGAGAAACTGAAAAAAAAGACTGAAGTTTCTGTTATTGAATATCCGAAACCTGATGGAAAAATTAGTTTTGATATATTATCATCTGTTGCATTGACTGGTACAAACCATGAAGGAGATCAGCCTGCTCATTTAACTTTATTGAATGACGATGTTCCTGTTAATACCAATTTAAGTCTGTATGATGGTCCAGAAGGCAGATTTTGTCCGGCAGGTAAGATTATCGTACATTAATATAGCAGTTTTAGAATAAAATTAATTGGAAATAAATTACCACTAAAAGAAATACAATAAGTTGCGGTGGACTATGTCTGTATTATTTTATTTCATGGTTAAATGGTTGAAGTTTTAGTACCATAATAATATTATGATCAATAATGTTTAAACATTGGATAAAATCAAAATGATGTGTTGTATTAAATACCGAAACATTTTTTGGTTTAACTTGAGTGTTATCAGCCATTAATTTACGCATTATATTAGATACTAAATAAATGGGTTGTAATTTATTTTAATAGTTTTTAAGTAGTAATACTTTATAATAGTTTCGAGTTATAAAACATAAATGTTTTACGGCTTCAGTAAATATGTTGTCATTGATTTTAATTATTTATTTATTTTCTTACTGTCATAGTTTATTAGAATTTTCGAAAGGGGTACTATTGTGTTCAATACCCTTTTTAGGTAAATTTATTAGATTATATATTATATTTTTTAGTAAAAGGTTAAATTTTCAGCTGTGTGACAATAAATTTATTAGTGTCATATTGTGGTTAACTCTGGTATAAATGTATATTTGACTTTTATTTTGTTATGTCAAAAAAATTAATTTAAATAATTTTTAATATTTTTAATATTTATATTTTAATATTTTAATACAATAAAAAAAGCCTGGATATTGTACAAAACTGAATAACAATGCCAAACATGAGAAAACGGTTGTACTATTTGTGATTAGTTCAAATATTAGTCACTAGATAGCAGTAAACATATAGTTCTTAATATTTTACTGACAATTATATTTTTCATTCGTTTTTTCAACTTATTCTCAATTTAATATCTCCAAGTACCTAATATTAATTTAGTATTCTTATATTTCCATAATCAGTAAAAATGAAAAATTGATTTTTTTTTTTGTGAACATTTTTTAAAATTACGTTCAAGATACAACACAATATTAATATATTTTCCAGAATTCATTGTTATGGCAATTTGTTTGTTTTAAATACTATTGGAAAATTGCCATATTTCGATTTGGGGCAGTATTACATTGTTATTGCATATTTATAGATTTTGAGTTTAGCGAAGAACGATGTTAGTTTAAGAAAGATGTTTATTTAATTTTTTTTTGATTTTTTTTTTATGTGAACACTTTTACTACGAGAAAGCTTAATCCGATTTTCAAGTATAGTACCTTTTTTGAAAGAAAATGTTATCTGGGTGGTACTTTAGAGAAGTAATTTTTTGAAATTCTCATTAATATTCGAGATAATGAGGAGAACCTGGTTATTTAGGTTGAACAATATTGACAGATTAAAAATAAGGTTGTTAACGAGACAACCGTTTTTATTTATTTTTTGTTATTGTTAAGTTTTTATTTTTTTTTTTTTATATTTTTCAAACAATCATTGTTGTCATGGAAACGCACAGTGTTGTTATCATTTTACCATCATATGACATATATATATATATTGTTAACAAAGCAACACTATCAATTGAATTCCACTCAGAATCGTTTTTTCGTTAGCAATGGTTTATCGTTGCTTACGGGTATACATTAAATTCCCGTCTGCATCCTACCTTCCCAACTTTCCACCTTTAACAGTGGCTGCGCCCACGTGCGAAGTGTTATGTCCATTCTTTTTTTGATTAAATTTGTATTCATTTTATCATTTTTATTTTTATTAATTATTTATTTAATTGTTTATTATTTTAAAATTTCGATGTATTGTATTCGAAATTGGAACGAAACGTTTCTGAATTAATCCGTTTTAAATACTAAGGATAATAACTGTTTTGTGTGTATGGATAATTTATCATTTTTAATTGTGCAGTTATTATCCTTAGTACCTATTTAAAGCAGAATAACTCGGAAAATTTTCGTTCAAATTTCAATTAAAATAATAAACGTTAATATTTTTAAAAACATCATCTGATTGACGATTTGCATTAAAAAATATGTGTTCTCATTTGAAAAACCAAATTTGGCGGAGCCACAGGATACTCCGGAACCTGATTTTAAGTGTTGTGAAAAATCTAAGTGTTCGAAAATATCGTCTTTCACTACACATACAAATTCCAAACATCAGAATTGGAATTTATGCATGCGCATATAATTTAACCATAAAAATAAGACGAACACTGAGCATGCTCAAAAAATTAACCTGTTTATTATTATAGACAGTTTAAGAAAAATGACTTGACGGTGAAGAAGTATGTTCCCTTCACCCCGCTCCACCCGTTTTCGACCACCCATGCCGTGTACACGTAAACGAAACATGATTTGTACTCAACACACGCGAATTTACTATCTGCGTTTACGCGTTTTAGTGTTATAACGTGAAATATGCGAATATATACGTGTACACGGAAGTTTTAAATAGTGCACGGATTCAAATATCAATTTCACACACGTTAACACGTGAAAGCGCGTATTCGTAAAATGGGGAGCTCCGGTGTGTACGGCTGCTGTGTTTCGCGCAGTGGATTCGGTTACCCGCCCGATATCGATCGAGTAAAAAATATGGAAACCGCTTTTTATTATACTTATTCGTGCGTATCGAGCGCCGGCTTTTTAAATAATTTGTACGGTGTCAAAGCGTTTATTTGCATCCGTTTTCGGTTAGGTTAGGTTTGGTTAAGTTAGGTTCGGCGTGAGTGTATACTGCGTATTATAACATAATATAATTGTATAAAAAAGCGACGCGGCCGTACTTTATATTAATTGAATAAGGAATGAGGATAATGTTTCAAAAATACGAAAAATAAACCGAGATAGCCGTTTCGTATAGCCGAACGTGAGTACAGTGAGCGTATAAAAGATAACATTCCGTTTTAAAGGTCGGCCATTATAAGTAATGCGTGTTGCACAGACGAGTTTATTTTTATTGAAATGAAACTCAAAGAAATGAACAATTTTGGATTCTGAGTGGGGCGAAGAAGCTTATGGTTTCACAATGATGTTTATTTATTTATTTGTGAACGACTTTTATACCAGTATTTTTGCTCCGCATGATGATAGAGAGGTTGTTTTTTGATTTTCCCCCGAAAATTGGGAAACGCCGGCAGACAGGTGCAATATGAAACAAGTGTTATTCAAGAAAATGCGTTTAATGCGTATTATATTGTTTACAATGCTCCCCGTTCAGAATCTTTTTTCCGTTCGCGTTCACGGTTAATCGCGCGCGTCGCGTACGTCAGCGTGTATGTATACACGCACATTGTATTTCCTCTCCACTACCTTCCCGACATCTTCTCACTCACGACCCGCCCACGTGCGACGTGTGTCTAGGGTGTTGTTATTATTTTAATTTTTTTTTTTTTTTTTCCGTCGCCAATATCATAACGCGCGAGACACGCAGTCCGTCGTGCCCCGGTACCGCGGTGTTGTGCGTTTTCACGCCGGGCGCGCGAATAACCGCGGGGCGACGACGGGCTCCCGTGCGACACGCGCTGTAACGCATCGCCGTGTCGTGCACAGCGCGCCGCGGTGCGCAAATGTCGAGCAGATGTGCCGAGAACGCGACGCCCCGCCGAACGGCTCCGGGCGGCACGACATACGCGCGGCGCGTCCCGCCGCGTAGTGCGAGTATATTAACGTGCGGGGCGGTTTATATTAACCGGCGGTTTTCTCGGCCGGTTTTCGGCGGTGTCGCGCCGGCGGAGTGTGTGGTGAACATATCCGTACCGCGGCCGCGTATCGTTCGGAAACGGACGCGCTCCCTGCGCGCGACGGGGCGGTGTAGTCGCGGGGTACGGCGCGGCGGGCGTGAGATGCGTTGTCGGGACGGCCGACGGGAAACGCGTACTCGGTTTCATCAGTTCTCGTCCGTGCGCGACGATTGTCGCGATCGTCGCCGACGAAAAACGGTTCCGAGCCGCGTTCGGCTGGGTACGTGTTTTTTTTTCGCTTCGCACAGAATCTAAAATAGATATGCAGTCTATTACCCGTTCCTATTCCTCCGGTCTAAAATTTAAACAAAAAAACCTGATATTATAGTATTATGCGTATCGACATTTCTAGAAATTTACACTCTTATACTCTAGACGAATTTGTGTGGGGAGGGGTTCCTGTTTAAAAAACAATAGTTATTTAAGGTATATGAAAGAGGAGTAAAAAATTAAAAACAGTTTTAAAATAAAGCCCAGTCAATTCCACAATAATAATAAAAAAAAAAAACAACAAAAATCAAATTCACTTTTAATTCTTCGAGATAATCAAACATTATCTGGATAAAAAATCACTCTGTATACCTAGATGTGTTTGCACATATTTTCTTACCTCCGTATACAATAACGTATATTATTCGTGCGCACACGTGTGTGTAATATTATACATATAGTTACAGGGTGATTATTTTGTGGTTAAATATTCATAATTTCGCCGTGTTGACTTTTTTCGAAAAAAATTTGCTCCACAATTTAAGAACAAGTGGCTCTAAAATGTTACATTTTCGTTTTATTTTGTCGCTCCGATTTTCAGAGGTGAAACGATTACCGACTTTTGATTTTTCGAACGGCAAGCTACATTAAACGTTTTGTAAGTCACAGATAGAGTATTAATTTAAGTACATTTTTTTGGTTGAAATTTCCCATTGCCGTTATTCGAAATGTTCCGGTAGGGGCGGGGAAGTATAGCGGATTATCATTTGCGTGGTCCATACCTAAACTCAAAAGCGGAATATCTCGTAAACGGGTCTCTTAAATTGCCGGAAAAAAGTTTTTTCATAATGATTCCATAGTGATTAGAAAAAACATAAGTCAAATTCACTTAAAAAAAAAAATAACTCCGAGATAATATTAGTGGTCTGTGATGTAAAAAAAAAAAATTCACCCTGTATGTTCGAAATAACAACGTGTACCATCTATATAGGTGTATAAACTCGTCTGACCGGACCCCCGATGTGTACGGTGGGCACATGTACCGCGCAACGGCTGCATACATCGCCCCGCTCAGTGAATTTAATCAAGGGGTTATTATTATAATATTCCGTATTAATTACGAGGGCTTCTGCTGGCAACAATTTTTTTTTTTTTTTCTTTTTTCTCTCGTAGGTTTTTTTTTTTTGTGGCTGCGAGGGTATCTCTACCTGTGCAACGTATATACGGTATGCACCTATATCGTAATAGTATACAGTACACTGCGGCAGCGAGGTGGTAATCTTTCGACCGTGCTGTATACATAACGCTCGCACAACACGCAGCCGCTATAATACATAATATACGCTTTTGTTGCTGTTTCGTACGCCGGGTATACGGTAACCGCTCCGGTTCGGGGTGTTATACCGGGTGGCGCATCGGCGTTATACAATGATTCACCCAACCCCCTCACCCTCCCCCTCCATCGTCCCCGGTGATTCGATCGTAAAAGAGACGAAACGGATATTATGTACTGCAGTAATTACAATGCTGTACGTATATAACAGAAATGAGAATGTCGATCCGCGTATGCGGCCGAGTCGGATCGGATTATACGGATGACGTTATATTATTATTATTATATACACGCTGTATGTAACGATTGGAGTTTCGGGAGTACATATGGCTGCGGGAAAAACTCGAGAGAATGCTATAATATCGCACCCTTAGAACAAAACCGCCGCTACATACTCGAAATTTGACTCACTTTTGACGTTGCAGCGTACTGGCTGGTGCGTGTCTGCGGAGAATCGCAAACATTTGGTAGACCGCCGCCGTGACGTGTAATAGTGTTAATATCGTCGCCACAGTGTTGTTGTGTCGACATTGGATTTTTCATATTTTTATTTTCACTCTAATGAAACCAACACAGTAGGTACCCGCAAATTTTTAATTGTCGACGCATTGTTTTGTGATAAATCGTATTTTTAATGACGTTTTTAAAATTGAAAACTGCCATAATTGCCGTTTATGACGTTTATTATTATTATTTTTTTTTCTTAGCAAACTGATGAAATTTAAAAATGTTATTTTTATAGGTTTATGGCGGTTTTGGACATTTTTGTTTATGGCTATTTTTTATTGTTGTATATACTGTCCCAAATCTAAATATGGCAATCTCCCAATGAAATTTAAAACTAAAAACTGTCGTGACTTTACTTAAATTCTCAGAAATAGAAGAAATCCTATAGATATTGTGTTGTACGTACACGATTTCAAAGTACATAAAACCGACGAAAAATAACGCGTAAGCTTCATTGATAAAATTAAAGAATTTACCGTCTGGTTGTTGTTGGAAATTTAAAATTCTTTTTTATCTAACCCTCAAATTTCACGAAGTGTCGATTTTGCTCCAACGGTGTGATATATCTGTTTCTGATCAAGTGCCAGCGGGGCCTCTTTCCTGGGCTCTTTATTAAAATTTATTAGACTTTGCGTTTACAAAATAATATGTTTTTTACTTGGCTAATATTATAAATAAAGTAAAGTAAACATGATAAAATCAATACGCCAGTGTTATATTTAAGAATATAAATGTCTATTTTTTTAAAAAAAAAAATATCCAAACCGCGATCCGCCATATGGTCTGCAGAATATATAGAGCTATTCGAGATGTCGAGGAAGTAGGTTACGACAAAATAGTCCATTTAAGAAATTATCTTCTTGACGTGCGTTGCGACGGAAATCGGGAAAGGGATAGTTTTCTGGTCAAAGAAAAAACGGCTTGAGGTTTTTCAAGTGTATATAATCGTAATATCAATATAGATAATAGACGGCGAGGGCTGAGAGGAATAACTGCTGCAGTAATAGTTGACTCCGCCGGCGTGGGAAAGATTCTTGTAGGAGAAAAAAAAAGTACTTACCCGGGTAGGTGTACATACATAGAGGGTGTTTGGGCGTATTGTTCAAACGTATGCACAGATACCTATATTTATACATTACGTACGTTGGGCGCGTATTTGTCGGTCGAAAAAAAAAAAATCTAATATTACAACTTATGTATAGGTCTAAAGGCCGTTTATTGTAATGTACACGACAAATCCGTGTACAGTTGTGACGAGAACTCTTTATTGATACGATCGATAACGGTCGTATAATATTGTGTACAGTGAAGCGTTAGTGGCCGTGTTTCATATATAGACGCGTAGAATCGTAATTTTTTTTTCTTATTTTTTTTCTTTTTTCTATTTCTATTATTCGTGCGTGTATATTTTATTTTTAAAACTGTAGTCGACCGCCCGGCGATTTTATCGTTACCTATATGTATATGTACACGAACAACACGGTCGAGTCGTAGGTATTATAACTCGACCCGTTCTATACGTGCATATATTGCATACATCTATTTAAATTCCTTACGAAATCGAATAACTCGTTGATTGGCGCGCATACGTTCGTGAAAATGCAAACTATTGTATTCGATTTTTGTTTTGTTCCGTACGCGCGGCACACGGTTTAAACTTAAATGGGTGAAATTTACGAATTTTATCACCTCGCAGCTCCTCGACTGCGGTTATAATAATAACGCGAGTATAAGTTTAGAGGTGTGTACCCTGCGAGCGCGTTTATAATTCATTTAATAGGTACCGTGCATATACGAGTCGCAAATTGATCCTAATTTATCGTCTAGGAGGGGGGGAAATAGACGCGTCCACCTATAACTCTGCGGTGTGTAAGAGGGTTTATATACTATGGGAATCTACTAGGATCCCCTGTACAGTATAATTCCCACCGGCCGAACAACAAACTGTTTTAGGTACAATAAGGGTTGTGTGCAGCGAAGAGGTTACACCGCGAGTATATAGTATAAGTACTTCGGTAAATATCAATTCCCGGGCAATTTAATTAACCTATATCGGTATAAGTTCTCCGTTTTATATTTATGTTTGTTACAGAATAACGCGCGTTCGAAACTACGTGTTTTAGTATAAGTCGTGATTACATAATATATTACAATATATTCGTATATATCGGATTTTTAAACGAAAACGTTTAATTGCCTACCGAGTTTTAATTCGCTTACGTAGAGCAGACCTTGAGTAGACCAATCGTATTGTTTCTTATACAATCGAATTCCCATTTAATGTGTTAATTTTGAAATACTACGAGTACGTTTGCGCGTTATATTTTGTTGCGTCGAATTTCCCTTGAATATTTTTATTGAAACGTAATTGCCGAAATGGTTTATCAAACGATAAATACGGTATACTAATATTATCGACACATTTTTCTTGCCGAACGCAACGGTTACTGACGGTTTTTATATTGTATTCGCTTGTCGTTTAAAATTGCTGCGTACGTGTCGTGGCGTCGAAGCAATTTTAAAATAATCGGGCAACCTTTCAAAAATAGAGAACGCAAACAACCACCTACCTAAAAAAAATTCGCAAAGCCCCACATATCTCCTACTTGATATCTCTCTATTTACAACAATATCCATTTATATATGTATATATTTTTACAATATATTTAAATATATTATACAAATTAATAACATACATAAGTTGTGCTGTATGGTAACAATATAAGTTAATAATAATTAATAATATAATTTTACAAATTAATATATTGCTCATGTAAAAAAAAAGTAAAATATTCGATAAAAATAATTACACAGTTTAGTATTTTAATTTAGATTCAGAGTGTAGCGAGAGATCAATTGGTTTTATTATAGGTGTGTTTTTTTTCTCTCTGTAAACAACTTTTCGAAAACAAATCTTTCTCCGACGTATAGAGTGTGTAGTACCATTTCTGAAAGGAAATTCTATGGAGTTGGTGCATGAAAGAAGTTCTTTCTATACAGTTCCTTATATTCTAAAAAAGCTAATTGAATTAATTGATTATTATATTATGAAACATTAATGTTATATACATAAAAAGTATACAATCACCTCGAAAATTTGGTCTGTCATATGCCTACCATTGTTGTTTGCGACTTCGACAGTATAAATACTTTTAATGTCCAAAACATCGTAGAGTTAAAAAAAAAGAAAACGCAATAAAAACCAGAGTTGATAATATAATACGCGTATAAAACGTTTTATACGTTTACCCCACGTATAAAACATATAAAATTACTAAAACGTATCAAACTTTATAACGACTAAGACATTATCATAATTTATTTTTTTTTTTTTTTGAAGTTTATTACATTAGTGATAATACTGTATATTTTAAATTTTAATAAGTAATTAAACTAATTATGTAACAAATTAACAAATCACATAAACTTTGTGAATTTTCTTAAATTTAGAATAAAATTAAAAAAAAAAAACAATTAATTTTTTGGTATTATAAATATTAATGTAGTTACTAATAAAGAATTAAGACGAACTTAGTAATTAATATAAAAAATTATCACAATATCACAAATATCTCGGGTAATTAATTTAGGATACATAAAAAAATGATTAAATTCAACTGAAAATTATTTTACCTGATAATTTCTGTCCAATTACAGCCAAAAAAAAAAAAAAATTGTATGCAGTATAAAACGTATACAATTAATAGTTTTTTACCGTACATTTCATACTATACGTATAATCGTGTTTAATTTTATACATTACTGTATTGCACGTTCCGACCCTGATAAAAACCGCGAAATAATCATCGTTTACGTTCTTTGAATATTGCGTACGAGGGATAAACTCTACTGCGGTAATTCGACTGTGGGTCGTATTAACACGAACGCGAATTCAAATATTCAAACCGGGCTATTATCCGAAAATATTTTATATGTATTTTAATTTAGCTGCGATCCTGTATATTATAATGTGTTATGCTCAAGGGGTTGTAAAAACAAAATTAACGTTTCGCCAGCCCCGTCCCTTTCCGCCCCCGGTGACTTGATCCCGAAATTCTACCGCTCTACAAAGACTGTTTGTATTTGTAGTGGCGCGTATAGCGGCCAGGGGACCGTGCGCAAATTGGATATTAGCATTTTATACTGTGGTCTCGGGTCTGGTCGCACAATATGACGTGCATTATAATAATATTGTACAACTAGTAACTACCGTTCATGCCGCACAGATATATAAGAACGGCACCCCGAGAGAATATTATTATATTGTCTACAGATTGACAGTTTTCCGAATGTTTTCCAATAAGAGTTTTTCCGTTTTTTACGGTTGAACATCGGAAAGCCGGAAAAACTTGCGGGAGTTAGTAACGTTTGGCGGATTTTAATTTTAAAATTTCGTTTTTCTTATTGCAATTTTAAAATATTCTTATACCAGTGGCGGTTTTACGGGAGGTCCGGAGGTCTGGTTCCTTCCCAGAATGCGAGTTAAGACTACGAAAAGTAGATTTTGTGTTATGATTTATAAATTAAACTTAAAGTTTGCTGTTGATTAAAACATATATATGCACATTAATGTAAATAAGTAAAACATAATACGTATAATATGTATGAAAATAAATGAATTAATATAGGTTGAATATTTTGTGTACATTAAATATGTTGTAAGTTAAAGGACCTCACCCCACAGAAAAATGTTCAAAAATCGCCACTGCCTTAATATACTATTTATACGACGAACGATAAACTTATATTGATTCAATATTCGACGCGTTTAGTAAATATCGTCGTATAATTTATTTCGAATGATATTCTCGTTAAAAATGAATATAATTATCGTGATTCCAACGTGTAATAAAAAACCTACGTATAGAATCATTTTTGATTCGTTTTAGATTCTGAGTGTAGCGAAGACGTATTTTTTTTTTTATAAAGGAATTTCAATATACAATTTTGACGAAAATCGGCGAGTAAAATATTATGTGGAACAAATCTAATTTTTTAATTATTTTGGTTTTGAACATATGTATATTGCCGATTTAAAAACGATGGTGAAGTCAGAATTGGACGGACTAACTGAGTTTCGAAATTATAGCTTTTTGAAGTTCTGAGATTATATGTTATGTTAAATAACTAAATATTGTCTTCACCAAAGTATGTTTGTCGTAGCTGAATAATTATACATAGCTGTTTTCATCCTAAGTTCTGCGAATTCAAACCTGTGTGTTTAAAAAAAATATTTTGTATTTTTTTCCCTTTTACCTAGTTAATGAAAAACATGTACATGTATTTTGGTTGTACCTAACGACCTAAGCCATCGCTCGGACTTTTTTAATCACACAATACCTCTTGATTTGTTGTGCTAACTTTTCTACCAAAAATCATGGTTCAATGTATCAAGTATAACTTATTTTCTGAAAGAAAATTTTATCTCCCAAGGCAATTTTTTGATTTTCCCACAAGTTTTCCCAATAAATGGAAAAATTCGTGAAAAATGGGAAAATGTACAAAATACATTAGTAAAATATTACGATTTTCTTTTTTCTGTAGATAATTTTCTACCAGCAATTTTACTCCGATTTACAATGAAAGTACTTTTTCTAAAAGGAAATTTGACTAGGGAGGTAATTTAGAAAGGTAATTTTTCTATTTTTCCAATAGTTTTTACAGAAAATGTGAAAAGCCGAGAAAAAAACACGAGGAAAACGAAGAAATAACGGGAAATTTGGTACAATATTAAACAAATATTATTTAAAAAAATATATTATAATGCCTATTTAATTATTTTACCGTAATATGACATATATATATTGTTGACAAAGCATCACTATTAACTGAACTACGCTCAGAATCGTTTTTCATTAGCAATGGCCTATCGTTGTTTACAGGTATACATTAAATTAAATATAAAGGTGGCTTCACTCTACCTCATTATTCTAAGACGTCATTTCTTTTTTTATTTCGTTTCAGTATTATTCTCTAAAGTTCCGATTTTAATTACGTAAAAAAAAAAAAACAATGAAATATCGTTGTAGGCATAAAAAACGCTTTGCTCGCACGGTATTGATTTAATTGATTTTTTTTTTTTTTTAGATTTATTGTAAAAGTTTAATTGAACAATCAAACGAGCAACTATATTATTTATCGTATACGTCTACATGTACCTATGCATACAAACGTTTTTATAGTCCCGTTCTATTTTATTTTCGAATATATAAAATCGCATTATTACAGCCTATACCGGGTATGTATAGGCTTTTATGTGCAATGTCTGCTTTCTATATAAGCTACTCTATGGTTATTTTATTTTTATTTTTTTTTTCACATTTTTAACAAACCTTCGTCTGATAATACGAAATATTATTTTTGTAAAAACCTTTTATACGTCAAAGTCGGCGCTGGTATACGTGCGCCGTTTGCCTTTAAGGTATATGTACTAATATTATAAAAGAAAAAAGTCGATATACACCGAGCTGGTCTTATAGTATATCGATGAGCGCGTCTGATATTACACGACGAAAATGTACGAAAACTTGGGCGTGATCTCTAATATGTTGCGGGGCAAGGGCGCTCGCAGGGGGATGCGCGTGGGAGGCCATGCCCCTCCCCCCGCCATTTTAGTTAATATTAAATATTAATTGTTGTGTTACTTGTATGGCTTCAATATTTATGCCATGATTACTTGTAAGTTGTAAAAAAAAAGTCTTATACTTATGACTTTGCCCCTCCCCCCCGCTTTATATTACTGCGGGCTCTCTTGTAGCAGGGTGTATATTAGTTTATACTGTGCTATATAATACGACGATTGGCGTTTTATTTTTAGCGAATTCGGGGTGAATTTTTACTACTTTTATTATGAATATTTAAATTGAATTCATCGTATACGAGTTATTTGCGAGCTACACTACGTCAAATCGAGGAATTCGTCCGGTGCAATAATAGCATAATAATGAAATTATATGACGAAACGAAGGAATTTACGAAAATAAACGCGTGGACAGGATCGTGTCGGAGAGTCGCGGAGAATCTTTTCCGACTTTTTGTATATTTGTGTTTGACGTAAACTTCGTGCGCACGCTACTACTCTATATACGATAGTTAAAGTAAAAGGTTAAAAGTTACACTCGTCTGCGAATATATAGTGGGTACTGCGCGCAGAAAATAAAATATTTCGGTCATCTGAAGGTTACATTAGTTGTTTTTTTTTTTTTTTACCAAAGGATCTTAATTTAATCTAGTTAAAAATACTGACTGCAGGCTAATACAATTTTGGCAAAGATTGTGTAAAATTGCATTCCATTCGTTTGTATGCATTACGAATTCCTTTATTTCTCAGATAATTACACATTCTTATTAGTATTGCTGGTCGAGAAAAAAAATATCTTTTTTTTTTTTATTTCTCGAATCTTTTAATATTTTACGATTCGACATTTTAGCGGAAACAACTCGTAGCCGATGAGTTTAATTAATATTGTAATATCCGTTCTTTTGATTTTATTTTATTTGTTGAAATTTTCACAAATTTATCCGTTAACGAATAATATTTGTTTTCCTTTTTGGTTTTTTTTTTTTTTTTTTTTTTTAATACCAAACATTTATATCGACAGCGGTCATTACGGTGTGTTATCTGCTAATTATATTTGGAACGAGAACGGAAAATGGACGTGAAGATATTTAATGAATAATAATTACATCCTTGCGCGTATTATAATATTGCATTTAAACGTTTTAATAATAAGAGTATGTTATTACGTTTGTATGGTGATTAGTTGAAAGGCACCTTTTAATTATATACGCGTATACTGTACTTAAATTGTATATAATTTGTTGGTTAAAAAAAAAATAAAAAAACACTAGATAATCCCTTAGAGCCTTAAACATATTTTATTATCCGGTACTAAAGCTTTTGAATAATGAAAAGAATGCATTTCGTGGTAAAAAAAAAAAATACAATGCTGTAATTTAAATCTGTATTTAAGTATGTAAAAAAAAAAAATAACAACTAGTGGTTAAGCTCTATTTAAAAACAAAAATCCAAAGTGTCATGAAATTAAATTTATTTATTTATTTTTTGTTGAAAATTAATTCGTTTTTGCGCGAAACACAATGACGTTTCAACATTTTAAATACTTTAAAAAAAAAAAACCCACAACAAACAACTTTACGAAATTTGCCGGTCTATTGTGGATGTCCTATACAGAGTTAGAATTAATAGTATTAATAATATCAAAAGTTTTATTACATTCCTACGATCGGTACATCCTATTAGTAGATTGGTTAAAAATATTGGTATTGTAAATTATTATACAGAGTGTTTCATCGTGTGTGGTCCGATGCTAGTTTCTCTGTTTACATTCAATTTTTATTTTTTTATTTTTTAATTAGATTTCGTGTGAGAAGGATATAATACAGGATGTCTTACGAAAATATACTCATTGTAATGTTTCCGGAGATAATGAAGATAAAAAAGTTTATATATAGTCAATTAATCATATTAATAATCAATTAGTGAATGCGATTACACCAGGCTGCATAATTATATACGTACGTTTTTCTAAAGTTTAAAAAAATGATTAAAAAATGATTTAAAAACGAATTTAATGAAAATAGAAAGCTAAAACGTTAATATTCTCAGAAGAATATATAAGCTCTATAAAATGGCTTATCTTCAAATTTTTCGAAATTAAAATGTAATTATTTTAGTTTTTGACCAAAACTTACAAATTCAATTCAAATATAAGTATTTGTGGTCCTGGTCCCTGCGAAAATGTTGAAAAATAAATAAATAAAAAGCTTTTTTTTTTCCTTCTAATGATTAAGGAACGAGCATAAATATTTAATTTTAGGTTTCTGATATCGAGTTTAGAACATCTTATATTCCCATTGTGTCCTTGTGGTCCGTATAGTTATTGGTACATGGTTACGTTTGTTGTTTTGGTTAACTTGGAGAAATAATATTGTATATTAGTTTAAATATGAGTATTAAACATAAATGTATACTTTAGTCGATATTAAAACTTAGTTACCAAAATATAAATACCTCGTTAATTTTAAAGTTTTCCTGTAAATTATTCAATATTTTATTTGTTATTGTTAGGGTTTCTATACGTAAACATAATAATAATATAATTGTATACTAGGTTATCGATTCATTTTAAAATAGTATGTGGAATTATAGTTTGTTGTTAAAAAATATGTTTTTGAAATCGGGATATTTGTGTGCGCTTGCAGAGTGGGCTTTCCTAAGTTAGTTTCACTAAATAAATATCCCCTGCATTTAAAATCCGATTGAAAAAAAAAAATACAAATAATTAAATATTAACAATGATATTAGCATCGGGAAAACGCGTTTTTTTTTTTTTGTATCCACAAATATGTAGTTACATGATAATATATTATTATCATATAAAAAAGTTATTGAATTTAACACTATAAGATATTGATTTTTTACGCGATGCGATATTTGACAAACCATTTGTAAACGAATTTTTTTTTTTCAGGCGTTTACGAATACGTGCCGATCGAAGACGGCAGTGGCGAACGATTGCAAATAAACGCCCAGAACTGTATCCATTGCAAGACTTGCGATATCAAGGACCCCACACAGAACATCAATTGGGTGGTGCCCGAACCCGGCGGCGGACCCGCTTACAATGGAATGTAAAATAATTGCGTACACACAAACCAACATTTCTTTGGCGGCCGAATCAAATGCACTTGTAATTATCGTCGTTTTAATTATTTTCAATAATTACTATACCGTGTTATGTTCTATCAGTGAACGAGTATGTACGCGCTTTTTAAGTGCGTTTTCTTAAACTATATGGTGTTCACTTTTGGCGAAACTCTGACCGATTCCCTCTATAGGAAGTTCTAAGTATCGATCTCGACTACTTTTCTAGAGCCTTTAGCCGTCAACACAACTTCCTCACATCTGTCTCTATCTGTGCGTGATTTGCTCCAATCAGTAATGCCCATATATTCCTCGGGTCTAACATAATTCCGTTCAATCAACTCTTATACTAGGTTTTGTTTTTCGGTATTTACCCGTCGGTCTCCATTCTATAGATATAGCTTCTTAGAGCTTTTTCGTAACATTTCGCGTTTGTTGTTGATACTTCCATACCTACGGTAACTTGTCGAAATACCTTGCGTTTCACGTTTATGTCGAGGAGAAATCGAAAATTTCGTATTTTTCTTCGATCACCCGAGGGTCGTAATTGTATTTTTTAAACGATGATATGACAGCCGAAATCGAGCAGGGCCTGGGTAACGTTTCGCCACCTGGACGAACGGCCTCTAAAAAGTTTTCGACTAGTTCCAATCGCACACGAACCGTTATTGCGCGTGTTTTCCCGTTTTTTCCCGTTTCCTAAACCGGCCTTCGCAACACCTCCTCGGCACCGCCGTCCAAACGCTACCAAACACCGCCGCCATTAGTCGGCGACCGGTACGTCATTCGCGGTGGTTGAAAATTAGTTGGCAAACGGACAGGACAACGCGATAAGGCACCGTTAGACCTTCGAACGAAATTCGTCCCGATTGGCGTTTAACGCGTTCCTCGCCACGGCCAGAGTCTAAATATTAATAATTCACGTCAGCGATTACAAATATTCACGCGCCGTCGTCGGGGGTGGTGGTGGGAGGAGGGTGGTGGTGGTGGTGTACGCGCCACCGCGGAGTACAAAAGACATTTGTTGCATCGATTTTGATGGCGCACACGTCGTTTTTCTTTCTGGGTCACGTCGCCCCGTCCGGTCCGTTATACATTTTCGAAATGTTTAATGTCAGTTGCGTTTTCGCTATTTTACAACGGCATTGGATACCCGGGCGCGCGGCACTGTCGCAAGCTCGAATAATGTGTTTTTATAGAATTTCCAACGCTCGGCCTGCCACTTACAGCGCGTCCGGCGGACGATTGTCGTACGGCGCGTTTGTGCGCAATATAAATAACGGCCCACGCGCCGTATCTCCGTCCGTATAAAATACGATACGACGTTTACGGATACGCGCCCTCGGCCATGCTAATGTGTCGCAATCAAGACCCCCCCCCCCCCCCCCCCCCCCCCCCCC